>CAUYON010106125.1:0-21308 GCA_963573935.1 Arctocebus calabarensis | reverse complement strand
TCCAATGAGGTAAAAGAATTTGAGAGCAAACTTTAGTGAAGCCGAAGTTTTTGAGGAGTGGACCCTTGAATGGAAAATCAATGACAATAGTACTCTTTTCTCCCTTAATCTATAATCAGAACTCTAATATGAAGACAAGTTAAATAAATCTTGAATTGTTGTCATTGTCACAGTTGTAACTTGTGATTCACATGTAAAGAACCATTTCAATCTGGAACCTGAGAGTGATGGGAAGCACTCATCTCTGATAAATACTGTCCAAAATCCCCCCCAGCATGGATACGATCAAAGGGAGAAACAGACAGAAGTAGAATATAGATAATATATTACCTTTCCCCATATAATGAATAAACTATGTAATTGTTCTTAATAATAAATATTTATTAATTAAAACATGTAAGTGAATAGGAAAGACATTAAAAAACAAAAATACAAGAAAGGAATTTGATTCAAGCAGCACTTTTATAAAAAGTGAGTACAATTGAATTAGTCCATGAACTTGTAAAGTGAAATGAGCTGGCCAGCTGGCAAAGGGACAAGGTACCAAAAGTCCACTACCCAGTCCGGGTCATAGCTGTCTTTGTGGATTGCTGGGGTCCTGTTGGCTTGGTCTGGAGCATGTTACTTTTGGCTTTGGACTTGCCATTTATGATCTCGACCGCTGACTTCACCCACTTGGCTTGTGGATCAGCACAGACTTTTAGGCCACGTTTGGTAATAAAACTGTAATATAAGGAAAAGAGAGAAAATTAGTCTCATCCTCAAAGCCTCAGAACCAGGAGTTAAGCTCAGACCAGATGTGAAGACATCTTGTGCATGAAGTACTGGACGAAATAGTCTTTCAAAATTGAGAGGCCATAAATGAACACGTTTCTTCTGCTATTTTGACAAAAAGGAGAAATATCCACAGGGAATACCTAGCTCCTCTGTTCACCATAATGCACAGGCTTCTTCTCTTGTCTGTATTGGTCGATGTCATCCCTGTAGGACATTTGGGGCCACCTATTTTAAGTATTACATATTTTCTTCCTTTCCAAGCCTCAACATACTTGTCTTATTTTTTGGACAAAAGGTGATTTCTTTATTTTAATTTATTTGGGTTGAGTTTGCAATTATGTGTTGGAAAAGCCATTAAATCTAAAAATGAGATTCAGGAAAAAGAACGATACCACGAAGGCTACACATTGGCACATTGCCTTGAGCTACGGCCACTGATAGCATGTGGCTGGCACTTTGCCCCACTCAAATGCCAAGTATCCCACACCAGTGTGGCCATGTGGGCAAATCCTGCTCTTAGCCAGCCATCCCTAAATCTAGCCCTCAGAACGGGGTATAGTATCCATCTGGTTTCCAGTTAGACTCTTCTGCTAAGAAAGGAAGACTTATATTATATACTTGGCAGCTAAATTTTTATAATAATCACTATTTGGTGGGGCTTCAGGAAAACATAATTAATATGGTAAAACAAAGGGGCCATATTGGTTAAGGTCTTCCTCCATGTTGACCTATTTTTCCTGAGGAAGGCAGCACTTCTATGTCCTGTATTTCTATATATCCACCAAGCCCAGCCTTAGGGGAGACAAACTCACATTATGGCTTTTAGGGAGCCCTCCTTGATGGTGTAGGTCTTAATTCTGTTAACAGGAAGTTGCCGGGTGGTCAGACTCACACAGATACTCTTTTCTGGGACTTCACTCCCCACACCTGGTGAGGGAAAGACAAAATAAAACTGTAAGTCAAAAATCATCAAGTTCCTGGAAACAATCTCTTGTTAGATTGCTCTAAGAATGGCGTAGGAATAGAAACAAGACTACTTGCTCTTTGGGGGAAGAGACAGTTCACATTGGCACGTTTCCTGCACATCGTATATTATTAGCGAATGTCTGACTAATTAAAAAAATTAATCAAGAGCATTGTTTCAAGAATTTCATGTTCATGAGAGAAAAATAACAAGGTGTTCTCCATCTCTGTGTGTGTTTTCATGGAGAGACTCGTGATGGCTAGCACAGGCTCAAGGACGTTCATCCATTCCGGTAGAGAGCAGCTCTTTATTGAATGCCTATTGTGATCCGTGTGTTTAAGGTGCTCATTAAGACAGATGCTGTTTCTGTTTTCATAGAGCACGTGTTCTAGGGAGGAAATCAGGCCACAAACAGACAAGCACAGAAGATCATTTCAAATATTTACAAGTGTTACAGTGCTCTAAGTGAGATGACTCCGAGTAATTGTGATACAGAGTAATTTAAGCAAGGCAACCGACCATCCATGGGCAGCTTGCTTTTGACTGAATAAATAAAAGCATTCTCGTTTGAAATGGTAACTTACAAGACATATAAAGGAAGTGATTCCTAAAGCATTCTTTCTCAATAGCAACAGGCCAAGGGGAATTAAACTGTTAAGTGTAGAGAACCATAGAAGGGAAAATAAGCTGGAGGAAACAATACTATTAAGGGTTGGGTTAAATCCCATCAGTTTCTAAGTGCTGATTTTCTCCGTAGCCTTATAGACTGGTGTTTCCTTCCAGAGAACATGCAGCTAAAAAACATCTGAAGAATCCACTGGTAATGATCAAGTTTGATCCATAGTGTTGCAGATGTCAAATAGCATCTTTTTAAAGATGAACTAAACAAAAGGTGCTCACTGGTGTTGCCTTTCTTCACTCTCCGTGCCAATCTGCTCACTCTTCACCCTCTGCCTCTGCCAAATTATGTTTTAATACTGAACTGAACTGTTTCCCAACCCCATGAAAGCCTGTTTCTCTTATAGTGTAAGAAACAATTATATCTTTCTGCAAAGTATTTAACATGGACCTCTCAAGCCCCAGAGAATCCTGCTCTGTACTCTGAGCCACAAAACCTTTTTCTCATTCTCAGCAACGTTGTATAGCTGAGTTATCCATTAAAACGTTGCCTACACTTGCTTTGCAGAGTTGAATCACAGCAGAGATAGTTTTGCCCCATTTTTGAACATAAGAAGCTGAGTACCAGTGGGACTTACAGAGTCCTCCAAGTAGACAATTTTGCAGGTGTCCTCAGCCGGTAGCACACCATCCTTCCCTTACCCAGATCTATTTCTCCACTGAACAGTATATCTATCATTTGAGTAAAGTGCTGACCATGTCACAACATGTGGCCTGATTTAAAAGTCCTAAACATTTTTGTTTCATCCACATTTTTTTGTTTTGCCCATAATTTCAAGGATTTCCAGTCTTTGCCACCTTTCTTCATTGACACCCCCCCTTGGGGATTCCATGATCAGATTATGGTATGATAGTCTAAGGAATAAGTCTACACATTAGGATACAAATAAGTGTACGAATTAATTCCAGGCCCCAGGAAAACATAGTCATTTTAAGAAATAATCTGTTGAACCCTCGGGTAACGTTTGGCATGTCTGAATCTCATCTGGATATGTCTTGCAGATTTGTTCAATTGTATACAAGCTACTAGCACTTCTAATCAAATAGCCTTTTACAAATTCAAAAAATGTTTCATAAATGGTACCATTCATTACAGTAATAATAGATTCTCCCATATACTCGAAGGTAATATTGATTTTCCAGATATGAATATATGAACTTCCAGTCGTTTTGGTTTGGCTTTATTATTAGAAAAATTTGATTTTCTTTGGAACATATTCCACCAGTCCATCCCCACACTGTGAACTCCCAAAGATTTGGAGAATTCATCAAGAGCTATATTTAATGGGCAAAATCTATTAAAGCATTTACAATCATCACCATCATAGCTAAAAGTAAGCAAAAAATTACTGTTGGTAAGGAAATCCGATATGATTAAATAAATAAAAATGAACTTTAAAAGAGTGTGTCTTTTATATTCAATTTATAGATCAACATAGGCCCTCAGTGGTTTAAAAAAATTATCCAAAATCATCCAGTTAGGAAGAGTAGGAGTCCAGATACTAAGTTCTCTCTGTTTTGGAAGTCTACAAAGTCTAAAGTTATCATTTCTTTTTTTCACATGGGAAGTTGGATACCTTGAGAAAGCAGCCTACTAAAGTCAAAATCTGAGTCAAACCCCAAATGTATGCCCACCTGTCCCATATCCCTATCCCTCATCTCACAGACTTCACTCACCTTCCACAAGGTGTGCGGTGAGACAGCAGATGCCAAGGAAGGCCAGGACGAAGGGTCTCATGGCTGAATCTGGTGAGCTGGGCAGCAAGAAGTGAGGACCCGGTTCCTCAGCAGCCCCTTTTATCCTCTGATGGTCACCATGCTTCCGGTGGTGTGAGGGGGCTTTCAGAGTTGGTGTGGGATCACGGAAAGTCTTTGCAATACCCATGCTTTTTTTCTTTAACAAAAAGTTCCCTTGCCTCGTTCATACTAACCTCACACTTGGTGGCCTTTTCCCCTCTCCTGTGGTTAACGTGTCAATGAAACCAAATGCATGCATAAAAGAAAACATGGTTGTCTTTTCTGCCACCAGTCTAAACTCAGATCTTCCACTGCAAATATACCTCAAGAATGTCCACTGTCCAGTACAGGGACAGCGTAAAGGAAATGAGGTAGGGCGGTCACCACAGCCCATCCCAATAGCTTCATGAGACACCCACAATGACATGGGGCTTACACACCCATGGATCCCCATGAGGACCTGCAGCCACCCTCTGCCTCCCCAGGGACAAGAAGAGATGTGACCACCACACTGAGATTCCCATTCCTGAACTTTCTCTTTGTTCTGATTTCTCTCCTCACCCTCATTCATACTCTAACCCACATTTCTTTAGACCACTCTCCCCAGGTACCCAAGAAACATTTAGATAATTGTCTTGTATGTGTCTATGTGAACATGTTTGTTTTATTTCAGCTTCATAGACACATTTTTAAAGACTTTTGAAAAGTTTTCCTATACTAATTTAATTTTGGAAAATAAAGATAATATTACTTATAATCTTGCCATTCTAACAGCCCTAAGTGCTTTTAAAAAATTATCTATTTTTAATGCTTTTCCAGTGAGTCTCTACTGATATATTAATACACATGCTCACATAATTTTGGTCATTATAAATACCATTTTAATCGGCTCAGTGTCTTTAGCTCAGTGTCTAGGCCTCTAGCGACATACACAAGAGCTGGCGGGTTCGAATCCAGCCTGGGCCAGCTAAAACCACAAGGACAACGACAACCAAAAATAGCTGGGTGTTGTAGCAGGCACCTATAGTCCCAGCTGCTTGGGAGGCTGAGGCAAGAGAATTGCTTAAGGCCAAGAGTTTGAGGTTACCGTGAGCTGTGATGCTATGGCACTCTACCCAGGGCGACAGATTGAGACTCTGTCCCCAAAAATAAATAAATAAATAAATAAAAATAAATACCATTTTAAGATCAATTTAAGTATCTTCCCGTATTTCTTTAGTCTTCATGTTTTGTATTTGAGCGAACATGTACCTATATGCATTAAACCATTACCTGATAATTTATTGTTATATGGATCGTATATATAAGGTCCGTTTCATTAATGGACACTGAGTTGTTTCTCTTTAGTCACCCTGAGTAGGATTACCAGGTAAAATCTCATGATCGTCTTTATAGCTCTTGTTACATCTTGCCATATAGTCTTCTCAAAATGCGGTTTTAATTTGCAATGCCTCCAGCAGGGTTCAAGTATATTGGTTGTACTACAATCTTTCTGGCATTCAGGAATATGAAAATTAATTCATGCACTTTCATAAAAATTATAGTTTAACTTCTGAGAGGTTTTTCACGAATGGCATTGAATTTTCTGGCCAGACATCACTCTAAACTTCAGAACAGCTCCTAACCTCTACTTCAGTATATGATCACTCCTTAAACTCTGGACACATTTTCTTTTTTTTTTTTTTTTTTTTAGACAGAGCCTCAAGCTGTCACCCTGGATAGAGTGCCATGGCATCACAGCTCATAGCAACCTCCAATTTCTGGGCTCAAGTGAGTCTCCTGCCTTTGCCTCCCAAGTAGCTGGGACTACAGGCGCCTGCCACAACACCCGGCCATTTTTTGGTTGCAGCTGTCATTGTTGTTTGGCGGGCCTGGGCTGGATTCAAATACACCAGCTCAAGTGTATGTGGCTGGTGCCTTAGCCATTTGAGCCACAGGCGCTGAGCCTGGACACATTATCTATTCAAAGTGTTTCTTCCCCTCTGACTCCATGTCAAGTAGTAGTGTGTCTTCTTCCATCCAGTTTCCAGATGAAGAAGTGTGCGGTCATCTTCGCCTCTTGGCCATACACCTCTATGTCACTGTCCACAGAGCTAGATGAAGTATTCCTTCAAGATGTCTCCTCCTTTCTTATCACACTGCTCGTGGTAGGTCATCATCGTTCCTTGTTAGGACTGTTGTAGTACCCCAACTACAGTTCAGAGTCTCCTGCCTTCAAGTCTATTCTCCACAGCATTGGCATAGTAATCAGTCTAAAACTTTTTCACAGAAGAATGAAACCAACTGAAAACACATTTCAGAAACCCTCATCTAGAGCACAGATTCTGCCTGGGGAGGGTGGTACCAAAAGTCTACCTGTGAGCCGGGTGAGGTTTCAAACACAGCAGGGTCTAAACCAGCGCCTTTCCTGGAGCAAGAGGTGTTGGAGATCTTTTGATGGTGAATTCAACACAGGGGGAGACAGGGAGCTTGATACTTGGCAGAAATACAATTGAATCATACATCTTCTAGTGAAATTTCTTAGTCTTGGGACAAATCTTGGCTCTATGTGATTATTGTTCCACTTGTGTGTATTTCCCAATACTGGGAAATGTGGAATTTTACCCCTTTTAGTTCCATAAGTTGCTAATAATGAATGTTCTAATTTTTATATGATGTCTTTTATTTATATATGAGATGCTGTGCAAAAAAAAATTAATTTTTTCTTCAAAAAGGGTTTTATAGAGAGAATAAAAAATAGCTGTTTCACTGTCACAAACTTCAAGTCATGTTAGTCAATCCCGTAAAAATTATATTTAATAACATGGATCACTGGGTTTGTTTAAATTTGTAATTCTAACATCTAGGTAGATATTATCTATAACTGATAAATATTATCTATATAAGTTCACATTAAAAGCACAGAACAAGAATCAGCATATATGTCTGTCCCGTATTTGTTAATAAAGTTTTATTGAGACACAGCAATGCCCATTTCCTTACATATTGGCTATTACTGCTTAGGTACTACAACAGCAAAGTGGATCTGGTACATATTTTTCAAAGCCTATATTGCCATCTGACCCCTTACAGAAAAACTTTGCTGACCCATAGTTTATATTTGCTACTAAAATCATTTATGTTCAAATGATATAAATATGTAAAATAGGTAGAGAGAAAAAAGACTAAGGTACACCAAAACGTTTACAGTGGGAAAATTCCCCAGGAAGTTACCATATTCATGGTCCAGCTGGGAGAGTGAGAATAGCTTCTTGTATTTCAAGCCCTTGTATCACTTACTACATATGTTCTTTACTGATTCCTCACTAGTGAAAATATGTGGTATTAACACACAAGCACTCTCTCATCAGATGGGTTCATAATCGCCTTTGTTCCTTGATAAAAGCTATATAGTCCACAAAGAAGAACTCAAAGGAATTTCTAAAAATATTCATGGTTTTCAAAAGGTTGAAAACCACTTCTCTGTGCTATATGCATAATAGGATCTATATCTGGGTCTAGAACTCAGAGGCTCAAGGTAACAGAGGAATTGTTGCATGTTGAGCACTACCCAGAAGTTGCTTAAAAATAGTTCTGGTTACATTGGTCATTGATCACAGATTTGGGAATTTGCAGAATAAGCAAGTGAGTCAAAGTAACCAACTCTCCAGGAAAGATTAGGTTGAGAAGAAGAATGACACTAATATCTATAATGTCAAGTCAACCACTTTGTTGGGAAAGAAGAGGATGGTCATTTTTGCCACAAAGTCTGCCATAAACTTAAAATACTCTGTGATACAGAATTCAAAAGAATGTATGGATTGTCTAAACTGAACATCAATCAGACTCAGTCTGCCTGCCAAACATATATGCGTCAGCCTGCACCTGTAACCCAGCCTTAGTGTCGACAGCCATCCCAAGAAGCCTTCCCTTGAGAAGCCACATACTGTAGCCAGAACAATGAACAGGAAAATCAGATCAACCAGATATTTATCTTAAAGGATATATTACATGAAAACCATCTCTACCTCACAGACGTCAGAATTAGAAACAGAACATGCAACACACCTTGCCCATAAGAGGGACCCAGTAAACGGTAATGATTATAATTAAAAGGTAGTCACTGAAACTATCAATGACTCTGAAACTGGAATTGCCACTACAAGAAGTTGATGACAAATAAGCAATATGTGGTTTTCTTCAGAAATGATGATTTTATTTTTATCACAATAATATTTCTATGAAATAAGTCAAGCTTAGGACAGTCTGCTTCCCCATCATTGGCCTCCTGCCCCTATCTGAAATATCAGGAGGAAGAAGCAGGTACATCATCAGACACCTTTGACCACATTTCCGCCCTCCCAGTGAAGGGATCACTCGCTGGTCCAACAATACCTCTCTGCAGTAGAGTAAGACAGCATGGAGTGTTATAGATTACTTGAAATAGTATTTTTTTTTATTTTAATCTTTATTAAAGAGTTCCCACTATGGTTTTTCTTCTGAAGGAAAAAAAATTCTTGATGATAGAGGCTTCCTTCGTTTTAGTGCCTCAAGCCAATAACATGGCATGCAGGACCCTGAAGGATTCCTAAAGTGGTTGCATTCCCTTAAAGGGTATATGATATTGGACTGAACCTGAAGGAGGGCTCTGTGCCTACAGCTCAGCAGCTAGGAAACCAGCCACACACCTTGGAGCTAATTGGATCAAATCCAGCCTGGGCCTGCCAAGCATGAACCTGAAGGAGTACCCAAAGTCGATTGTGGAAACAAATTAATCAAATGTTGCCTTATCCCAAGTCTCCCCTCATCACTCCACATAAAATAGCAGCCACCACCCCATTCCTGAAGTTTCTATAACCCTCTTCTTTGAAAGGCATAACCATTGTCACCTGACACTGTATTCACTCTGGGTTCTTTCCCTGCTATATTATAATGCCCGTGAGAATTACTACTGAATCCTCAACACCTTAATACAAGAACTCACAAAATAGTTATTTACTTAATAAATGAATATAAAGCAGTCACCTTATCATGTTCTTTCTCCTAGGAACTAAAAGCAGAAGCCCCGTTCCATGTGGCTAGTAGCTGGTTACTTTTCACCAATATCATCCTAGTGCGACAAAGAATAAAAGGGTAAAAAGGGCCAAGGGACATAGGGGCTAGAATAGATCTTAGAAATTATTAATATCTAGTCAATTCGCCATCTTTCTGTGAGTAAGAAAACAGATTAGAGTTACGGGCAATGTCATGACACAAATGCCTGTTCTGTCGCCTCCCTCAGTAGTGACCAGAGAAAGAACAATGGCCACCACCAACAAAAAATATGATGGGCTGTATATGAGGAAGAATAATTATGCACAGTCCTGGGTTACAAGCAAGATGGGCTCTGCAGGTTTGTTCTTAAGTTGAATTTGTATGTCAGTACCTTTACCTAGTACCCATAACAGCCTCTGTTTGTAACTTGAAAAAACAAAGGTCCAGCTGGGAGAGTGAAAATAGCTTGTCAGACGTTTGTGACTCCTGGACTTCCTGTAATCACCTTTATTCATAAGAGTTGGACATAAGTCAGATGCTTGTAACTTGGGGACTGCCTGTAAGACATTTATTGGTTTGCTTTTCCTACTACCCGCCACAGAACTCACTCCAGAAAAGGGTGAAGTGACAGATTCACCTGCTGGATCCATACTTCATCCTGCCCCCTTCTGTGGCTTCTTCTCTGCCGATTGTCTCTGCAGCCCCACGTCCAGCCAGGACAGAGCTCAAAGTGAGACACCTTCTAACCGGAAGTAGGACCTGACAATGCCTCGCAAGTAGAGCACATCCCCTTCCTGCTATTCTGTAAACGACATCACTTGAATAATTTTTTAAAAATTCAGAGTGTTGTCTGGTGTCTTCCTTTGTGTTCAATACCTGCAATTGTGTTCAATACCCACAAATTCATTGTGTGGTATTTTAATATCTTTCTAAATAAACCACAAAGTTGGTATAGCTGTGTCCATACCAACTTCCCTCTAATACCTGTAGAAGTTTTGTATCTTATTTAGGTACTCGGGCTGAGTTTACAATTCACCTTTCCCTTCCTTTTTTTTTTTTTTTTGGTATAATTCGTGGTTGTTTCATTATAGTAAGAACACTTCACATGAGATCCACCCTCTAGTGCAAAATACAGTATTGTTAACTATCACCACAGTGTTTTAGAGCAGGTCTCTAGAACTGAGTCATCCTCCATAACTGAAACTTTATATCTGTTAAACAGCAACTCCCCATGTGTCCCTCTGCACCCCCCTGGCATTCTACTTTCTGTTTCTGAGTTCAACTATTTTAGATACTTTCTATAACAAAATCATCCAGTATTTGTCCTTATGTGACTGGCTTATTTTACTTAAGCACAGTGTCCTCCAAGTTCACCACCTATGTTGTTGCTTGTGCTGGGGTTTCCTTCTTTTTCAAGTCTAGATAATATTCCTGGAATGCATATGCTACATTTTCTCTAGCCATTCACCCGTCAATCGCCATTTCTATTGTTCCCATGTCATACCTATTGGAAATCATGCTGCAAAGTATATGGGAATACCAATGTCTCTTCAAGATTCTGATTTCAATTCTTTTGGACATACATGCTAATGTGGGATTGCTGAGTCATGTGATAGGTCTAATTTTCATTTTTCATGTTTAATTTTTAGAGGAACCTCTTTACAGTGTTTTTGTTTTGTTTTTGCAGTTTTTGTTTTTGGCTGGAGCCAGGTTTGAACCCACCACCTCCAGCACCCCACTCCTTAAGCCACAGGCACTGCCCCCTCTTTACTGTGTTCCATAACAAATGCATGATTTTGCATTTCCACCAACAGTATGCAAGGGTTCCAATTTCTCTACATCCTCACCAACGCTTAGCTTTTATTTTTTATAATAGCCATCCTGGCTTGGCGCCTGTAGCTCAGTGGCTAGGGAGCCACCCACATACACCCGAGCTGGAGGGTTCAAATCCAGCCTGGGCCTGCCAAACAATGACAACTACAACCAAAAAATAGCTGGCATTGTGGCAGATGCCTATAGTCTCAGCTACTTGGGAGACCGAGGCAAGAGAATCACTTAAGCCCAAGAATTGGAGGTTGCTATGAGCTGTGACACCACAGCACTCTACCGAGGGCAACATAGTGAGACTCTGTCTCAAAAAAAAAAAAAAAATAGCCATCCTAATAGTTAGGATGTGCTATATCATGGTTTTTTTTTACATTTCCCCGATGTTAATGGTATGAGCCTGTTTTTATATACGTGTTGACCACTTCTATGACTTCCCTGGAGAAGTATCTATTTAAGTCCTTTGCCTATTTTTAATAGGGATTGGGGTTCAAAGGGATTTTTTTAGGTTTTTGTTATTGTTGATTTTGCTACTGAGTTGTGGGATTTTTCTCTTCTCTTTATGATCATGATTATTTTTCTCTGGGTCTCAACTCATACAGTTAGTAGTAACGATAACCACCCTAACTGCACCAACCTCTGTTCTCCCAGAGCCCATCCTTCCTTCTGCTCTTGTCTCTTTCTCCTTCCTTTTTATCTTTTGTATTTTTCCTGCTGTGGGAATTACTTGACTTCTCGTGTATTTATTCCCAACTGGAAGAGCCAAGTCCATTCATTATTGAGTGTATTGTCAAAGCTAAAGATAAAAACATCCTTACACTGGTATAGTTAGTTGATAATTTTAACATTTAAAAGATATAGTATCTTTTGATAATTTCTGCAGCACCTGAGTTTTTCTCAGATAGCCAAAATAAATTTGCAAGGGGCAATTGCATTCATGTAGCTGATACAAAAAGAGTTTATACAAGTGTGTACACTTTGCTCGGTTTATGCTTAAGATGTTTGTGGTGAGGGAAGGCTAGCCCTTGTAGTAAATAGTTCCTAGAAGTGAATGTATCAAAAGCAGTTCAAAAAAGTTACAGATGTACTTTAGGCCTATCTGCTGGGACTCTCCCCTCCACACGGGAAAAAGTGAACATACAGAAATTAAAGAAAGCTAATAGCAAAATAGAAAAGACATTTTTTCCCCAATGAAGAAAAGAGAGTGAATTGTGATTTTGTGCCTGTAATGGAGTTGTGTGTTAGAAAATTTTAAGATCAGGTCCCCCGGAAGAAAAAGTATCCAATGTATACACCCCTAATATGAGCCAGTGGGTTTTTTTTTCATAAATTTATTGAAGGCAAATGAAAGTTTTTCTCCATACTATCTTCTAGAGTATTTACAGTTTCACGTCTTAGATTTAAATCTTTTATTCATCATGAGTTAATTTTTATAAGTAGTGAGAGGTACAGAGCCAGTTTTGGTCTCTTACATGTGGCTAACCAGTTCTCCCAGCACCATTAAATAAGGATTCTTTTTCCTAGGATAAGCTTTTTCTTGCTCTGCCAAAGGTCAGATGGCTATAGGAGGCTGGTTCCATCTCTAGTTTCTTTATTCTGTTCCATAGATCAATGTCTTTATTTTAATGCTAATATCATGTGTTTTGACCACTATAGTCTTGTAATATAATCTGAACTCTGGTAAAGTGACGCCTTCTGATTTTTCATTATTTAGTAGAATGGCACTGGCTATTTGGTTTTTTTCTGGTTCCATACAAAGGATATAACTATTTTTTTTCAAGATCGTCACCACTAATTATTAGAGAAATGCAAGGAAAACCACCTTGAGGTTTTGCCTAACTCCAAGGATGAACCATATCACAAGTTTACAATGCAACAGATGCTGGCAGAGGCATGGAGAGAAGGGAGGACTCACGCAGTGCTACTGGGATTGCCAATGAGTACAGCCTTTATGGAGAGAAGAATGGAGAGTCCTGAGAAAACTAATAGTGGACCTACCCTTTGATGCTACAATCCCACAAATAGGCATCTACCCAAAAGACCCCCAAAAAAGATATTTCACTACAAAGACATTTGCACCTGAATGTTGATAGCAGCTCAGTTCACAAGCACAAAATGTGGAAACAACCTATCAACACATGAATGGATTAATAAACTGTGGTGTATGTAGACTGTGGAATGCTAGTCAGCCATGCAAAGCTGGAGATTTGGCATGTTTTGTAACAATCTGGATGGACTTGGAGAACATCCTACCCAAGGTATCACAGGAATGGAAAGGCAGCTGTCAGGTGTACTCACTGCTACAGTGAAACTGGGCGGTTAATCACTACAGGGTCACAGGAGAGGAAAATAGTTGGATTCAAGCAAGGGGAAGGGAGAAGGAGTTCCATGGGCTCCCACCCAGTGGGTACAATGCACGGGTATATGACATACTCTCCGGGTGAAAGACATGGTTATAACTTGGACTTTGAACTTAGAAATGCAAACTATGTAGCCTAACTGTATATAACTTCATATTAATTTGAAATTTAAAAAAAAAATATATATATATATATATATAAAACATATATATCACTCAATAGCCATAGAAGTATGTTAAGTTTAACTCACACATCCAGTCTTATATAATGCCATGCTATAATACAGGGACTAAATTAAAGCCCAAAGAACTTGAGATATTTCAAGCAGCAATAGCATATGGTTATCATGGAATCACATTACCATCAGCAACAGGAAGCTCTCATGTCCCTACCAGCTGAATGTGAAAGGAGACTTTTGAGGGGTCCCCAAGCTGTTTGCACTCTGCTCCCGCCCCTGCCACTGTCTTCCTCACTCATGTACTTTCCTCCTGGAGCTGTCCATGGATGACATCTCACTCAGACCCTCCTGCACGCACCCACCCTCACCACGCGGGGGCCCGTGTTAGGGGCCTTTCCTTAGTACTCACGAGGTCCGTGTCCTAGTCACAGACATCATAGGAGTTCCAGCCATTTCACTCATGCATTATATTTTTCCTTCTATTTCGTGTAACTATTTTCTTTTCCCATACGTTTCAGACCTACTTGAAAAGAAAAAGAAAAAAAAAAAAACTGCATCTGATTTTCAGGCACCTCATGCTTTTAAGCTTCTAACTGGAATCCACTCCAATCTGGATCAGAGTGGGAGAATGGATTCTTTTCTCCTCACAAAGCAAAGTGAGGAGTGAATGACAATTCCTGAAAGATGTTCATTTTTCTCCCATTGTTCCTGATTTGTGGGCAGGATCATTCGAAGAAGGGAGTACGGATTTTCTAAAAACTCCTGTGCTGATCATGTTAGTATAAACAAGGTCTTATACCCACCTGGCAGGGACTGCAGAGGGGAAGACATTTATGAAGGTGCTGTGCCAAATTAGGTAAAATAATGGGTCATTTCTATGCCTGTCCTACCATCCAGAGAGAGAGAATTAAGCTGAAGATAAGTAGTTGAAGAACTTCAAACGTAATAGAAGGAGTGAGTGGTTTATCAGTGGACACTGAGAAAATCAAACCCAGTACTTGGAAGGAAAGAAAAGAAATAGAACATGAAATGATTGATATCACATTATAATTGTCACCATTTTTTATTTATTTATTTTTTCTTGTGTTAGAACAACACATAGCATGTTGCACCAATTGTTTAAAACATTTTATTTTAATATGTGATAATGACAGGGGAGAAAATACAGGTGTCTCTTTCCTGCTTGCTTTGACTGGTCTTTGACTCCTGAAACTACTGACACTTCTCACACTGCTTTTCTATATTTTCCCTGTGTTAATTCTCTCCCATGAGACACAGACACCAGCTTAAGAGGTGTTTCTCTTTGAAACATGTGTCTTCTTCTAATTGTATTGTGTTTTTGCTCTTTGTGTGAATATGTCACTTAGATTGTTAATGTTATGCTAACACCATGTACATAAAGTCTACCTTCTAAATTCTGGATGAGATGTATGTAGTTGTGAACAAGAAAGCTTGGAGGTTATAGCAGTTGACTCAACTATATCACAGAAAAGGGTCATGAAAACCTATATTTAAATTTACAGGAAGGAATCTTCATATTTAATGGGAGTAAAAGAATAAAAACTAACATTCTGATCCTGTCACAGAAATTTGCATCTAATTGGTAAGAATTTACATTGAATAACTACTCAAATTTAATGTTTCACTTACAAGTACAGTAAAGGGTCTAAGATATCCCCATTCCACCTGTACAAATAGGTCTGAGGCAAGTTTGTCTCATGGTCTCAAAGAAAGAAGAATATGTCTCTTTCTTTGACATAGATAGATTTGTCATATGTTAAAACACCAAATGGGATCTGGAGAGATATTCTCACTAACAGTTATTGAAACTTTAATGGCAAGGTATAGATTATGGTACAAGAGAATGTTTAAGAGAGCTTGTAAAATTTAATCAGATAATATTCTGATTCAAAAAAAGGATAAAGAGATAACATTATTTTATGAGCAAACAAATCTTAGTGTAGTGTGTGTGGTTTACATAGAACCATGGGGTAATGCTAGAGATGAGATTTTTCTCTTTCTGCAAACAGAATGCTTCTGCCCAGCTGGTTTGTCCATGGATGTTGTGGAAACATATTTACTTTATGAGTTTCATTGGAATCTTCTGTTAGACTTATTTTTGAAAGTAGAGTGTTGAAGTTATCCTATATAAGTATTTATATATTATCTAAACATAATAATCTAATAATTTCAGCTAACATGTATCGGAAGTGGGAAGATAAGATATTAAGCATGGACATAAAATGTAATTTGTAAAATTAAATTTATCTCCTTATTAACTTTAATAATTTTATACTGAATAAACTTAAACACATACAGTGCCATTTGTAAGATTTAATTTTGCTTTTAGTCCTATCTATATATAGACACTTCAACTGTTTTGATTAATATTTTCATTTACAAAATGTAACATACCTCAAAGGGTTCTTTAAATATATATTGATGTAAATGTTCTATTTCATCCATCACAAATGGAAAACACCTTGGGATAAAATTAACAAACATTTTTTTAGTTAAAGTTCTACATATTGATAATATTTATCTTTGTACACCTGAAAATCAATTCTTGGTTCTGCAAAATAGAACTCTATTACTTAAAATCGAGTTGTATGGGACCTCTCTGTTTTTAAATCACTTGTAAACCTCTCTTTCTCCCCATCTCTTGCTCCAGATGTTATAGTAGAAAGTATTTTGCATGAAGTCTACCTTCTGTGTCATCTGCTTCTTGATCTAGAGTTCACTTTTGGTGTTGCTGTAAGAACATGCTCAGATGTACACAATCTGGAATTCTGAGGTCTTAATCCTACATGGGATGAAACTGATGAATGATAATGGGAGCAAGAAGACATCTTTCCCTTCCTTTTTTCTTAACCAATTAAAAGTCCTGAAATACATTTTATGCAGCCTTTTTATTTTGACAGAACAACATATTAAACAGCTAAATTTGTTGTCTGCATGTATTAAACACCACTGAAGAAAATACACAGCTCCCTGACAAGTGTTACTTTTAATAAATGATTCAATGACATTGCTCTGCAAGACAGTTAACCTAAACGTTACAAACATGTCAATGTCATAAAAGAAAAAAAAAATAACTGATTTAGACTCAAGGAAAGTAAAGAAATGTGACAAGGAAAAATATTGTGTACTCCTTGGTTAAATTCTGGACAAAACAATAACACCTGCCTATAAAGTTCATTACTGGGATAATTGGATTAATCTAAATATACACTGTATGTTACATCATAGTTATATAAATGTTATACTCCCCAGGGTGGTAACTGCATTGCAGTTATGAGGAGGAAGGTATCTTTAAGAATGGCATTCCACTGACAGACAAGAGGAGAAAAATTTTAATACACAGCCTATATGGGAGTGCTGCTGTAGGACTGAGGAGAGGTGTCAACTCATAGTAAGAAAGAAAAGGAACCACAAATACTGCAGGCACTTACAGAAGACCAGCCAACAGAGTACCAGGACCAGTACATTCAGAGATGTAAGGCCAGCTTCTGTCTTGGCAATTACTCGTGGGCAGTGAAATGATGTCCTGAAGAATGCAGTATGCATGCCAAGGGCACCCAACAAAAAATATTTCTCTGTGAACTTTTAAAGATCTTTCATAGATCTATTCACCACAAATAAGAGATCCTAGTGCAGTGAACAAGTTCCCAGAATTAAGCTAAATGACTCTCAATACTTAAGATGATTTTTAAAACTAGTTAAAAATGTTAATCTAAAGTAGGGTGTAGGCACCTGCCTTTTAATCAGGTAGTCGAGAATCCACATAAAGAAATTTAGACTTATTTCCATTTTCCTGAAATATAGATGACCATACCTTCACCCTGAGTCTATATTTATCTTTTAAGGTAAGATGAGATTCTTATATGCCTGAGTTTTTGTATACAGTCAGCCAACCTATGCCTCTTTCGAGGATGATTTAAGTCATTCACATTAATTGAGAATATTGACAAGCCTAGTAGTATTTTGGGTACCTACTTTTTTGAAAGTCCAATGGACATTTTTAATCCTTTCACCACCATGCAAGTTGGAGTTTGATCAAAAGTTTCTGAGTGTGTTTACTTTGGTGGTAGAGGATTGTGCTGGTCATTATGGAGGATAAGTCAGAGAATATCCCAGAGAGCTGGGTTAGTTATGGCAAATTTCTTCAACATGTGAATATCATTAAAGTATTTAATTTCTCCATCATAATTTAAACTCAGTTTAGTTGGACACAGAATCCTGGGTTGAATTTTTTTTTTTTTAGGAGGTTAAAGGTCAATGACTACCCTCTTCTGGAGGGAAAGTTTTCAGCAGAGAGATCTAAAGTCATTCTAGTATTCTTCCCCTTGTAGGTTATGATTTTCTTATGTCTGGCTGCTTGAAGAATTTTCTCCTCCATATTAAATTTGGCAAAGTTAATTATAATGTGTCTAGGACATGCTAGGTTGAGTTGTGCTGGGTTCTGAAACTGCTATCTGAATTTCAGAATCTATTGCCATGTTTGGGAAATTCTCCTCCATTATCTCTTAGAGTACAGCTTCTGGGCCTTTTGAAGCAACCAGGTTACTTTCAGGAATTCCTATAAGGTGAATATTAGTTTTATTCTAATTATTCCAGAGCTCTCTGAGCGAATGATCCATTTTTGCTCTACACTTCTCTTCCTCTCTGAGCTTTTGGGAGCATTAAAAAGCTTTGTCTTCAATGTCAGAAATCTGTTCTTCTGCCCACTCCATTCTGTTAATGAAGGATTCTACCATATTGCTCAGATTTTTGAGGGCTGTAAGTTCTTGCCTCAATGTGTCCAAATCTTTGGGGATTTTGTCTTTGAATTCATTGAATTATTGAGACAGCTTTTGAAATGCTCCTTGAATTTCTAATTCCAAATTTACCTCCATTCTGTTAATCTTATTTGCAATCCAAATTTGAATTCAATTTCTGACATCTCAGCCATTTGCTTATGAATGAGATCTTCTTGTGTGTCTGCCTTATCATTCAATCTTTCAATTCCTCTACTAAGTATATATCCGGATGATCAAAAATCACTTTATAACAAAGACATTTGCACCAGAAATGTTTATTGTAGCCCAATTCATAATTTCTAAGTCATGGAAGAAGCCCAAGTGCCCATCAACCCATGAATGGATTAATAATTGTGGTATATGTACACCATTGAATGTTATGCAGCCTTAAAGAAAGCTGGAGACTTTACCTTTTTCATGTTTACATGGATGGAGTGGGAACATATTCTTCTTAGCAAAGTACCTCAAGAATGGAAGAAAATGTATCCAATGATCTCAGCCCTACTATGAAACCAATTATAAACACCCATACTTTCATATGAAAGCTATAACCCAAATATTGCCCAAGAAAAAGGGGAAAGAGGAGAGGAAGGGGAGAGGGGAGGATGGGTGGAATGAGGGTAATTGGTGGGACCATAACTACAGTGCATTTTACAAGGGTACAAGTTAAATCTATTAAGTGTAGAATATAAATGTCTTAACCCAATAACTCAGAAAATGTGCCAAGGCTATGTTAACCAGTTTGTTGGAAGTATTTCAAATTGTATATAAAACCAGAACATTGTACCCCATGATTGCATTAATGTACACAGCTATGATTTAATAAAAAAGAAGGAAAGAAAGAAATTTAGACTTAGATTATATTTTTCTACCTGGTTTTGTGATAGTTGTCAACTTTTCATTGGTATATTTTTTCCCAACCAGTTCAAAAAAATCTTCATATCTATTTTACATTTCTAGGCAATCCTTAGGAATGTGTGTAGTGATATTCATTTGTTTCTTACTAGATCTCATCACCAATGTTTTGTAATTCCAATTACTGCTAAGTGCATTTACACAAAAGGAGATTTTTTGAAGGAAAGCTGATAGCAACTCTGACAGGTTGATAAGGCAAAGGTCAGCCCCATTTTACATGTGGAAAAAAAAATGGTGTACATCTTAAATAACCATTTGTAACTGTAATAGCATTTTTTATTGCAGAAAAATTATACTGTTTAAAAACTACCTTATGTTCTTGAGATTTTCTATTTCAAATTATTGAATTCACACAAATCTTGCTGTTGGTTGAAGGAATAAAAAACCTTTTAAAAGTAGCTGCACTAGCCCTGGGACCTGGATTGTGCTTGATTAAAAAGAAAGAAAGAATAAGGTGAAGATAACTGAAGATAAACAATGAAAAGAAAGGAAGGGAGAAGAGAAGAGAGATTACAACTAAATGTATACTTGATGTAATTAAAATATTCCTGGGATTTTTTTTTCCCCCGGGAGTGGGGGGCAGGTTCGCCTGTGTATAAATACAGCTTTATTTATCATCTAAAAGTTTTATTCTACAATAAAAGAAACCCAGACTGCTGTTTGCTTTTCATAATTATCCATTGTAAAGGGCTTTTCTTACCTTTCAGTGAAATCAAATTAAAGTACCATATGCTATTCTGAAAAGCTTGTTTCTATAAATCTTCTTTGAAAATATGGGCACCATTTTCAATTTTTGTGCTGCTGTGTGGTAGAGTAGGGGGCAAATTAAATAAATGTGAGTGTGAGCGTGTATATGGGTGTTGCTCCATTTCCATATCTTTCACATAATTATTATTTTACCAGCATGAAAAATGTATGTCTAACTATGTTAATTTATTTTCTTCAATAATAAATATGAAATGCAATACACGAAGATTTTTAAGAATCAAATTTATAACTCTACGATTTAATTCTGACCCCTTTATATGTAAAAGAACTATGTAAAGTTCATGTTTGAAGGCATACGAAGTCTTCCTTGACTATTTTTTGAAACAATAAATTAGTTTTTACATTACTTTTATAATATTAATTAGTGTTTGTGCAGGTGTGAGTCAGGTTTTCTATTTGTTAGAAAAAACAATATTTTGGCTCGGCACCTGTGTGGCTCAAGCAGCTAAGTCTCCAGCCACATACACCTGATCTGGCGGGTTCGAATCCAGCCTGGGCCCGCCAAGCAACAATGACGGCTGCAACCAAAATATGGCCAGGCATTGTGGTAGGAGCCTATAGTCCCAGCTACTTGGGAGGAGGAGGCAGGAGACTCACTTGAGCCCAGGAATTGGAGGTTGCTTTGAGCCGTGATGCCACCGCACTCTATCCAGGGTGACAGCTTGAGGCTCTGTCTCAAAAAAAAAAGATAATATTTTATTCACACTCACTTGTTATTGCATTATCCCATATCAACCAGAGTCCTTTCCTAGAGATACTTAGCAGGTGCTTCTCCATTGTACAAAGAGTTATAGGAACATCATTATATTTAAGGTATTTATGTGTCTTGGAAGACATTTTTGTAGCATAGAGAGAAAGGCTTATGGGATTTTATTCTATTGAATTTATAAAAAATTAAATTCACATAACCTAAATGTATTGAAGCTTTGTGACTCAAAGCTTTAAAAAGCTTTTAAAATAACTCCTATGAGTGTTTTTCTTAAATAGAGTATAAATACTTTGGTGGAAAATACATTAAATGTGCAAGGTAATTGCATAAATCTGTGGGTTTTTTGAGACAGAGTCTCACTAAGTTGCCCTTGGTAGAGTGCTCTGGTCACAGCTCACAGCAACCTCATACTCTTAGGCTTTTTTTTTTTTTTTTTTTTTAGAGGCAGAGTCTCACTTTATTGCCCTGGGTAGAGTGCCGTGGCATCACACAGCTCACAGCAACCTCCAGCTCTTGGGCTTAAGCGATTCTCTTGCCTCAGCCTCCCAAGTAGCTGGGACTATAGGCACCCGCCACAACGCCTGAC
>CAUYON010106124.1:0-24064 GCA_963573935.1 Arctocebus calabarensis | reverse complement strand
CCCCACAGACCCCCCCCCCCCCCGACCACCACCCCCACAACCCCCACCCCCCCCCCACCACCCCCCCACCAACCCCACCCCCACCCCCCGCACCCCCCCCCACCCCTACCCCCGCCCCCAGGACCAGCACCCCTATGACCCCTTGCCTTGCAGCAGAGCTGGCAGAGGAGCAGCTACCATACACCTGTAAGGCCACGCCTCAGGCGTAGGAGGTCCACTCCAGCTGTCCTGACCAAAATATGCAAGTATGTCAGTACTCAGAAAAGTACAAGAATTTATTAGAGGCAAAATACACTCTCCCCAGGAGCTCGTACACAATTCACCATGAATGTCACCAGCAGGGCAGAGGGTTCCTGGAACCCCAAGAAATAGCCTGGGAGACCCAGGGATGGTGAAAGCGTTTCCCTCCCCTGCCCGCCTGCCCCCTGCCCCCCAGGTGTGCATACGCCCACCCACAGGACAGCCTCTGCCTCCACCCATACTGCAGCCCCAGCACAGCTGGTGCTGAGATGGAGGACCCAAAAGTGCCCAGCTTCGTTCTCAGAGGGGCTGGGGTTACTGGTGAGTCCCAATGGCCATGTGAAAGCTCACAGCTCAGACAAAACAAATGTACAGTCACCAACAAGGAATCGTTTACAAGAATATCATGTTAGCGTCACAAAATAAACCGGGTGAAATAAGTTTTTATTATTATTTAAACCAAAGAGAAGTGACAATCTAGAAGAAAAATACATAGAGTATTCAAATTCAACACCTTCTGCCATATGGCTGAAACTTACCAGGTAAGTTCAATATATGAAAGAATTTCCAAAAAGGAACTTATCATTGCAATCTACATTTACTGCTTATCTTGGCAAATTTATGCAATAAACTTACAAGTTTTGGGCAATAAAATCTCATCCTTATTAACTAATTTTCAACTGTTTCACAAAAAAATTCTTAACAATTTACTTAAAATGGAAAACTTAAGGCTTTAATTAAAGGCAGCTTAATAATGCTGTTGGTCTCATGGAGCTAAGAACTTGTAAAATATAAAAGCAAACTTTTCTACCAGTACTCATGCAAATGGCCTCAAGAGAGACGCACACAAAACCAGATGGGCAGAGCAGGTACCATAGGATCAAGGGGGCTGCACTTCACACTGCATCTTCTCTGAATAAGCCCTGAATTTAGAGAGAATTAAATAATGTGTTTTAAATAACAGGCTGTTGGAGCAGCAGCAGGGGTCAGCTGGACTCCAGGCCACGGTGCGGAAGCAGCTCTGGACTCACACCAGCCCTGCGTCTGTACTCAGACCCTGGCCAGGGAGGCGCCCAGGACGCTCAGAGAAGAACAGAGCCAAGTTCTGCTCAGGAACTTGGGATAAAGTGGATGTGCCAGCATTCGTGGGATGGATTTTCTGACCCTCTATGACAACTCTGGAAGTTGTGTTTATCCATAAACACACGTGTATGCTACTGAGAAAGACCTTCCCTGTGTCAAGATTTTTCTTTTAATTTTTTACATTTATTATACTTTACCTGTTTTCAGATACAAATTTGTCACATTTCTGAAATCAGAATACACCTTACCACGATGCCCTCTTAGTTATATTTTGCCGGTGGTTTACTTTTTCCCTTTCTGAGAAACATGAAAATAATGGTGTGTCTTCCAAAGGACAGTCTCTTAGAGGCCAAAATTCAGCAAGTCCATGCCCCATTCAGAGCTTATTGCTATGGGGCTGAGAATGGGGCTTAGTTTCATTTTAGTGCCATGGCTGCCCCACTATTCCAGACACACTGAGGTAACAACGGCAGGAACGCTGCTTCACCCCATGCCAGTCCCAGACGCCTCCAGGTTCTAAGCGGCCCATGGACCGCCTCTCAGGGAGCGCCAAGCCTCTCTGGCTCCCACGACTTTAACATGCCTTTTACCACCTGCTAAAGCCACCCCTCCTCATCACGCTGCCATCTTCAGGATATTCCTGGCTGCCGCATACATGTTAGTCGGCCTGTCAAATTCCAAACAGTCCTGTGGAGATCTGAAATGACACTACTGGCACCCCAAGGCCAATGTGCCCAGCCCAGGGGATACACCAGGGTCATTTGAGCCCTACGGGTGCCTGACCAAGGGGCAGGCAGCAGACTCAGCACTGGGCAAGACTCGGGGAGCTCTTGGGAAGAGTCCCCCATGAGAAGCCTACACGAGCTGCCCAGAGGCAGTGCCCAGATCTCGGTTTCCAAATACCAACCTCTACACAAAGAACCGGGCTCTTCAGAGAAATGACTGACTGCAGGGCTGGGAAAGAGCGGGGAATGTGCCAGACCAGCCAAGGTCCTTGTAGTGCCCAAACAAGTGCTCCAACGACAGGTATGCCTGACCTGGGGCCCAGCAGGAAGACTCCGTGGCCTCGGCTGGAACATGAGTGACAAGGTGACACCACCTCGGGTCATAACCCAAGGAGCAACGGGAGTACCCACAAGTGCACGCTGGTAGAAATAAACAATTGTGTAGATAAGTGGGGGAGAGAGACAGGCCTTCCTTACAGAGAACCCCAGACAACACGCGCCCCGGCAGGAGGCAGAGCCATGGGGATAGACTTAGTTACCAGCTCTGGTGCTCAGAAGAGGGACAGGGAGATGGGGCCTGGACAGTGGGGAGGCTGGCAGACACCATCTTGCCCAAGGAGAGGGGCCCACATCACTGGTGCTGACAGGACAGGACGAGATGGGAACCTCACCTTTGTGCCTTCTTCCCCAAAACACACTCCCCCATCCCAATCATGGGAAGACATGAGGCAAACCCAGATTGAGGGACATGCAACAAAATGCGGGTCAGAGGGGGCACAGTGGTTTGTGCCCATGGTCCCAGCATTTTGGGAAGCTGAAGCAGGAGGGTCACTCGAGACTGCGGTGATGATGCCATGCTTAGGGCTGGCTGGGGTAGCGTCTACTGCCCAAAACATGAGGAGACAGAGGAGACGGGGCCCGAGGCAGCGTAGTGCCCTGGATGGGGCCTAGAGCAGGAAAGGGGTGTTTGTGGGGAAACTGGCAGAACCCTTACCATACCATGTTAAGCTGGCTTACAAAAAAATAAAATAAAAGCTTGGCAAAACCCAAATAAAGTCTATGGTTTGGTCAAAGCAGCATCCCAATGCTGCCGTCCCAGCTCTGACAAATGCACAGACATGGTCCTATTGGGGGAACACGGGAACCAAATCTAAACTCAGTCCTAAGTCAAAACGTTTTTTAAAGCTGCCCAAGGAAAGGCAGGTGTTCTGTGTGTGCATTTTGATGGGCTTCCTGCTTCTGCAGAGTGTGAGAACTGGACAGGGCATCTGAGAAGAACAGTGTTCCCTACACAGAGAGGAGGGGACAGGCAGGAGGGAACAGCTGGCTCATCTGGCCCTTCCAGGACCAGCAACACCTATGTGATAGCTGGACACCCCTGACTCTCACCGCAGCCTCTGGGTGATGTGCGTGTCCTCCTGGATGATCAGATCTAAGACTCGCTACAGGTCCTGGTTCTCCCTAAATTATCACATCTTTTCATTCATGAACAGGGCACACTGTTTCCTTTTGCTCCTGTCCTCTCTTCTGTCCCTTTCACTGTATCAAAACCACCTTCCTGCAGAGGTCACCTCTCTTACCGTTACACCTACACATCTTATTCTCATAAACAGGATCTCCACTGACTGAATACATAGGAATGTTACTGACTTTTATATAATTAAATACCAAATTCTTTCATTGTGTATTGTATGTTTTCAGTAGATTCGTTTGCACTTTCCAGATACATAATCCTACTTGCAAATAATGTCTCTTCACTCTAACACTCAGTATTCACACTTGCCTCTTTTTTATTGCTATTTGCACTATATAGAGTCAGAGCTCCTGGAACTACATGAAACAAAACATTTATACAGAACATTTTTGTCTTGTCCCCGACTCCAGTGGAAATGTTTTGTTACCATGTTTCAAGGTCATATTACAGAAATAGCTACATGTTTTACTTTTATTAAGAATAATCATTTGGGGTTGGGCCCATTGGCTCAGGCCTATAATCCCAGCACTTTGGAAGGCCAAGGCAGGAGGATCACTCGAGCCAGGAGTTCTAGACCAGCCTGGACAACACAGCAAGATCCTGCCTCTACAAAAAAATTTAAAAATTAGCCAGGTGTCATGGTGCACACCTGTACTCCCAGTTCAGGAGCTGAGGTAGGAGGATATCTCTCTTTTTTTTTTGGCAGTTTTTGGCCAGAGCTGGGCTTGAACCCACCACATCCAGCACATGGTGCCGGCGCCCCACTCCTTTGAGCCACAGGTGCCACCTGGCAGGAGGATCTCTTGAGCTCAGGAGTTCAAGGCTACGGTGAGCTCCAGTCTGAGTGACAGAGTCAGATTCCATCCCTTAAAAAACAAACAACTGTCATCATCATTTTTAATCATGAAATGTTGAATTTTGTCAAATACATTTTCAGCAACTAGAGAGATAACTAAGTTTATAAGCTTTTTTCTGTTGATGAACTATTATCATGAAAACACAAGATCATATTATTACCAACCAGGGCAGTGCCTGTGGCTCAGTGAGTAGGGCCTCGGCCCCAAACACCAAGGGTGGTGGGGGTCAAACCGGCCTCAGCCAAACCTGCAACCAAAAAAAAAAAAAGAAAAAAAAGGTATCATTACCAGCCTTTCTGAATATGAGCCTATTATCCCTACGTTTCCAGTACTAACACATTTGGGGTTTTTATTTGCACTGAACTTACTCAGGTCCTGTTTTGCCTGCTGAGCTGGTGAGAAGGTCTCCTGACACCTGCATGGTGACCATAGAGTGCTCCTGTGTCTGCCTGGTGTCCTAAGTTTGCCTGTGCTCTCTGAAGCTGGGATGGTTTAAACAGAACTGAAGTTGGATGCTCCTAACAGTTTGGCAGAATCCACTCTTGAAAGCATCTATGCCTGGAGCTTTAGGGGACAGCAGCTTTGATAAGCTCATCAATTTTTTTCTCCTAATCACAGGCCAATTTGGCTTTTCTCTTAGTTCTAAAGTCAATTTGATTATGTACAATTTGCCAGAAAACTATCCATTTCACCAACTTTTTCAAAATTATTTGAACATAACTGACCAGAAAATGTCTTAAGACAGTTTGAATTTGGCAGGTTTCCTTGGAGAGAGTTCTGAGGACAGTGGCAACGGTAGCCAGGGGAGCGTCCCTCCCAGAGAACACTCCAGCACAGCAGGGCCACAGTGCCCTCCAGGACTCAGGAGCTCAGGTCACAAGATAGCACAGCTGCTTCCTATCCTGTAGGACCCCATTCATGTCACCCCCGTGCAGAAGCCCCAAATCCAAAAGACTCAGAATCAGGAGGAAGCGGCCACACACACTGGCATAAAGGCAGAGATGCTGCTGCGTTGGCTTCAGACAATGCTTCAGCCTCATCTGCTCTACGTCTCAGCAGCAAATAGAAAGTGGCCCCAGCCCAGAGACTCCTCGTGCCTGTGCTCCACTCAAGCCACGTGCCATGGGGCTAAAGCCTATCTGAAGTATCAGAGTGGTCTTCAGCTTTTTAAGGTTTTTGGGTTTAGAATTAAAATAGTTCTTCACGCATGTACCACTTGGCTAGATACAATGCGCAGTGATATTGCAAAGTCTCTCCTGGTGCAGAAGCTGCAATCAAGGCTATGGGAACACCTGCCATGGGCACCAGTGGGCTGGGGAGGGCTGAGTGGTGGGATCGGCGACACCCGAGCCACTTCCCCTCGCACAGCCCGGAGTCCTAGGCAGTGTCTCCACAGCCAGCAAGGTGGGCATACAGCAGGTGCTCAGCAGACATCTGCTGCATAAATAAAAAACCCACAGAACATCACGCCCGCGTCCAGGAGCTCCTACGGGGGCCCTGCGGGGCCCAGCAGCTTCTGGCAGGCTCTGGGGCACCCAGACACCCCTCTTCTCCCCACCTTACTCCTCTCTAGGGGTGTCTGTGTATTTGTATCTCTTGATACATACACTTCCATACCAAACAACACCAGTCCTGTCAGGAGTGACTCTCAATTATGAGCACAGTTTTCACAGTCTTCGACTGAGAAAGAGCACGAGAATGGAGCAGGGAACCACGAGAGGTGGGACCACAACGGGTGGGACCACGACGGGTGGGACCACAACGGGTGGGACCACGACAGGTGGGACCACAATGGGTGGGACCACAACAGGTGGGACCACAACCGGTGGGACCACAACCAGTGGGACCACGATGGGTGGAACCACGACGGGTGGGACCACGACAGGTGGGACCATGACAGGTGGGACCACAACGAGTGGGACGACGGGTGGGACCACGACAGGTGGAACCACGACAGGTGGAACCATGATGGGTGGGACCACAACGGGTGGGACCACGACGGGTGGGACCACGACGGGTGGGACCACGACAGGTGGGACCATGACAGGTCGACCCACAACAGGTGGAACCACAATGGGTGGGACCACAACGGGTGGGACCACGACAAGTCGACCCACAACGGGTGGAACCACAATGGGTGGGACCATGACAGGTGGACCCACGACAGGTGGAACCACAACAGGTGGGACTACAATGGTGGGACCACGACAGGTGGGACTACAACGGGTGGGACCACGACAGGTGGAACCACAATGGGTGGAACCATGACAGGTGGGACTACAACAGGTGGACCTACAACGGGTGGGACCACGACAGGTGGGACTACAACAGGTAGAACCACCACAGGTGGGACTACAACAGGTAGAACCACGACAGGTGGGACTACAATGGGTGGGACCACAATGGGTGGGACCATGACAGGTAGGACCACAATGGGTGGGACCACAACAGGTGGAATGATAGGTGGGACCACAACGGGTGGGGCCACAACGGTTGGGACCGCAATGGGTAGGACCACAACGGGTGGGACCACGACAGGTGGAACCATTCCTCAGAACACAGTCCCCAAACCAGGAAGGGAGGAAGCCCTGTGCTCTACATCAGTAAAATACCCTGAGACGAATCACCTCTCGCTCAGCTGTCTCCCACTAAGGATGGCGGCTGCAGCAGACACCAGAGCTGGTGACATGCAGGAAGAAAAGACAAGAAGCACAAGGAGGCCATAGCTGACCACCTGCAGCACCAGCCACACCGCACCAGCTGCACCTCCACACCAGCCTGACTGAGGCACGACCATCCTCAGTGCTCACAGTGTTGGGTAGGGAACCCACAGCCTTAAGAGAACTGTGGCCTTCCCACTCTTTAAGTGCAGCCTTTTGATTAAATTCAAATTTTACAGAACAGATGCTTTTGTTAAAAGGTGCAGCTGAGAAAGATGAAGCTTTTCTTGCCTCCTTTGGCACTTATAAAAGAACAATGTTGAAACCAGAAGGCTACAAATCCTACCTCTGTGGGGCTCCTGGTCCAACTACGAACCAAGACACCATCACTCCTTCCACCACTGTCCTGATGCAGCCAGCAGTGGGACAGGGTTAGTACAGAGTGGACACAGGGTCACTCCAGGAGAGAAGGAAACTCCAGACAGCAGAGCACTAAGACAGTGATAAATATGTGTTATTAAAATCCCACAGTGAGTATGTCTGACCAGCAATTACAATACAGATCAATACAACCAACATACCAACATGTGTTGGGAGAAAATTTAGAGTTTGTTTTCCTTTCTTTCTTTCCTTTTTCTGGTTTAATTTTTCTGTGGGACACCCACCAGCACTTTGTTTTTCCTGAATGGAATTCCTTTTGGTTTTAAAGTTATTCAGTATAGCAACCAGTAGTTTAGGGTGCTTCATATATACTTTGTTACAAAGTACACCCTGATACTTTGTTACTTCTCCACATTTACTTACTAAAATGCACCAGAGGTCACCTGTAATACTCCCAAGTGGGAATATGCCCCACTTACTTTCCCTGACTGCCGCACAACTGACACTCACATCTGAGACACATGGTCACTACAGAGAAGGCTGGGGAGCACCCAGCACACAGACAGCCACTCAGCCCACAAGGCAGGGCTCTGTCCCAGGGACTCAGCATCCCTAACAGATTGTCTGAGACCCTTGGCAGAGCCAGAACCAGCCCCTGTGGGCCATGAGGGTGCGACCCTGGGGCAGCTCTACAGCACCAGGTCTGGCCCCTCCAGGGCTGGCTGCACAGCCCCAATTCTGAACACGACAACAGTCTGTTTCCAGTCTTGCAGACTCCCAAATTCAGGCTCTTACCACTGTCACCAACCTCCTCTTCTGCCCCAGAGCTGAGTCTGGTGAATGTTAGAAGGCATGCACATACACCACAAAGAAAGTCATGTGATCAAAACAGATCTCCAGAGACGACCCAGTGGTCGTGTGCAGCCACACCCCTTGACGGCCCAGTGGTCGTGTGCAGCTACACCCCTTCCCACGGGGTCCTGTGGGGAAGGAAGGAGCACGCCCCCTGGGCAGCTGGAGCACAGCCCTCAGGGTCGGGGACACAGCTGTCACGAGCCCCTCCCTCTGGTCACAGGGACAATGCCTTGGTGAGGCCCAGGGCCCAAGTGGATTCAGACTGGCCAAGACACCGCCTTTGAGAAGTCCCTTCCCCACCGAAGGGCATGAGCAGGGGCAGTCAGCCTGCAGCTGCCCCTGTGGGCCTCACCATCCACACCAAACCTGCCAGTTCCTGCGAGCACCCTCCCACCTGCCTCACCCACTGACAAGCAGAAAGAGCTGTCCCCACAGGTTCTCCCACCTGCTCACCGCCCCCTCCTGGACCCTGTCCCTTCTGCCTGGCAGGTGGCACTGCTGCTCCCTGGCCACGCCCTCCCAGCAGCCCCCCTCGGCCCTGGCTCGCAGCTGCCTCTTTACTCTGCTTTCCCTGTGACCCCAGGAGCTGCTCAGCAAGGCCAGGGGCCATCACCATGCCCACATGCGGCCCAGTCAGTGTCAGCCACACCACAGACACACAAACCAACCTATGGGACAGCATATGGTCCATCCCGCTGAGCTTTTGAACACTTTCCAGAAGGTTCCGCTTGGTCCCCAGGGAGAGCCCAAGCCAAGTGGAGGAACAGAGGGGCAGAGTAGGGCCTGAGAGTGTCAGAAAGAAATGAAGCTCCCTGAGAACTACAAAAAGACGCCCCCCTCTGCTGGCCACCCTCTGCAGAACTCACTCTGCAGACTTCTCTCTAAGGACCCCCTTCTGTGCCCCCCCATAGACAGAGCCCCCTCTGCAGGCCCTCTTTGGACCCCCCTTTGCAGGGTCCCTTCTGTAGACCCCCCTCTGTAGAACCCTCTTTGTGGACCCCTTGTGCAGGGTCCCCTCTGCTGTTTCATGGACTCATAAGCTGACTGCAGGTTGTGAAGGGCGGGAAGGAGAGAGTGGAGGGCAGAGGTGCCAGGGGTGTCCTACGCTGTGTGCCGGAACCTTCCTCCTTTCAGACACCTCAGGAAGGTCCTACACTGGCTGTCGAGGTCAAGCCTCAGTGTCCTGTCCACTTCCTCCATCAGGACCAAGCCACACAGTTGGGGTTCTGGGTCTGCCACCTGCCAGGTCAGAGACACGCCTTCACCCTCACCTGGGACGTGGCTGGGATGGGTGTCATGGACAACGTTCCCACACCCAAGTGAATTTCACCACATGCTCCTGGACCTAGGATGCATCTGAGCCCCCTAGTGCTGGGGACCTGCGAGGCAGACAGGGCACAGCTGTCCCTGGCCACACAGAGCTTCCACTAGATAGTGGACAGACTGGGTGACAAAGAGACCCAGACACCGGGTCATAGCCATGGTGCTAAGGGCCGCAGGGAACCAAGAGCAAGCCCAGATGCAGCATTACATCTCACTGTGCCCAGGGACAGCAGAGGACCCAGGCTACATGGGGGCCTGGGTGGGAACTGGGAGCCACACACCTCGCTCAAGTAGGCTCCACAGTCCAGGCACAAGGAACACCAGTGGCCTATGGACGGTGGCCCACAGACCATTCCCATGGTCCTATGCCTGGCACTGCCCCCGCAGGCAGATCAAGGCCCCAGGAAAGCGAGGGTCTTAAAGAGCTTTGCTGAGGACTTGGGTTCAGTCACACACACTCTGTGCGTGGCCTGAGTGAAAAGATGGAACCCCGTGTGCAGTGGAGTCCCCGGACCAAACGCTCAGGTGTGGACACGCCATGACCCTTGGGAGGGAGGGTGCAAACAGCCCAGCTAGAGCTTGGAGATCAGCCTTGAATGGGAAAGACACACAGATCTCCCAGCCAGTAAAAGGAGAGAGGAAAGAAGCCAATGGGAATCATGGTCTGACCGCTGGTCAGAAGAAGCTGGTGGGGGCAGGGCCTGGTCCAACCAGGAGAGGAGTGTCCAGGGAGTTTGGATCCCACAGACCCCAGAGCTGGGCCATGGACACCAGGGCCTGCTGGATCATGACAGCCAGCGCAGGGCTGGTCCACACTCTCGAGGTAAGACTCACGTACCCACAGCTTCCTGACATGTTTCACATCAGCTCAAAGTCCAACATGCCTGGTCAGGTCTCCCCTAGCCACCTTCCTCCCCACCCAACGCACACTGTGCAAGACCCTGGCAGGGTTCCCGGAGGTCACAGAGAGGCTGGCAGCCACGGCACACCTCCAAAGCGGCACCTCACATTCAGACTCCTCTCCTGCCCCTATGACAGTGAAGTCACTGCCTTTCGCCAGGATGGACATTGGGCCAGCTGCTCCTCTCTCCGCCCAGAGTCCTCCTGGGCAAACCAGAGCTTCTGCATGGTGACGGTCCAGGCTCACACCGCTCAGCAAGGGACCCTGCACAGCCTGTCCTGGACGCCTGCCCTTTCCACGACACAGACTCGGCTCAGGGGAGTGAATCAGGTGGCAGGTAGACATTGACCAGGCAGAAGGCTGCACACATGAGTCGGTGAAGCAGAACCAAGGGTCCAAAAACAAATCTATATATTTACAGTCAACTAATTTCCAACGAGGGTGCCAAGAACTTCACACCATGTATAAAAATTAATTCAAAATATAGTAGAACCTCTGAAAGGTGACCACCTACGGGACTGTAACAAACTGGTTAACATGTGGAGGTGGTCCCCATTAGGAACCAGGCCTCCTGTGCTGGTAAATGCATGTGGTGCAAGTCTGGTCAATGAGAATTAGGTTAACTGAGGAAGGGGGTCCATGCAGGGAGGCGGCCAGCTATAGGTTCTCCTATATGATCCAAAGATCTACAGAGTAAAAGAGAGAACTACAAAAGGCTTACAAGAAAAAATGGGGTGAATCTTTATGACCTTGGATTAGAAAATGGTTTCTTAGCATAATATGAAACACAAGCAGTTGAAGGAAAAACAGATCGGCCTTCCTTTGTGCTTCAGTGGAGAATGTCAGAAGACACAATACAGAATGAAAGGAAATACTTGCAAATCAGGTATCTAGTAAGAGCCCAGTATCTACAATATATAACAAACTCTTACAACAGGTAAAGAAAACATTGAAAACTGATTTGAATGAGCACTTCTTCAAACTAGGGCCACAAATACCTCCCAAGCACACGGAAACACTCCACACCATTAGTTACAGAGAAACATCCACCGGGACGGCCACAGTCAAAGGACAAATGACAGCAAGTGTGCGGTGGGTGTGCAGAAAGTGGGTCCCCGTACGCCAACGGTGGAACGTGGAACGGCAGCCACTGGGAAGCAGGCTGGGGCTTCTCTGACGGTCCTTCGGGCCCAGCAATTACACAACTAGGTATGGGCCCATGCAAAAACACACGCTCACACAAAAATGTAAACAGCAGCATTGTTTGTCACAGCTGAGGAATGGTCGCAGCCAGACCAAGGGTGGGGAACCTGCAGCCTCAAGGCCACAGGTGACTTCCTAGTCCTAAGGACAGCCTTGTGACCAAATCCAAATTTTACAGAACAAATCCTCTTATTTTTATTAATATGTTTTTGTTCATCTTTTATATTTTTATTTTATTTTTTAAACGAACATACTTAAAATATCAAATAATAAAATAAATTTCAACAAAATAATCCTCCCAGGGTTGACTAGCACAGTTAGTTAGAACACTGGTGAAACCTACGGGCTAAATCAATGGCTGCCAGGTTCATGGTTCCCACTCGCCCTCCTGAGGACACCACTACTGCGTGAGGCTGGGTGCTGAGAGTCTATGGGGTCGAGTACACTAGTCTGTCATCAGCCTTCAGCAATGGTGCCCTGTGTTTCTGTTTGAAGTGGAATTTGTGAACAGTTGCACAGCTCAACAATATTTTTTAATTATGTTTGCTTAACAGCCCATCACATCAAAGAAGATCGAGAGAATATGGAGGGAGGAAAACAGATTTTTACTGAGAGTTGTGAATTACAATCTTGTCTTGTTTCTGCTAAAGAAAAGATGATTTGCTTGCTTTGTGATACTGCAATACCAACATTAGAGAAATTTAATGTCATTAGCAGCATCACACTCACAAGGACCACAATATTATAAATTAGGGGGAGAGGCGTGAAAAGTTGTGTTGCAGAAATTAAAATAGGCAAAGCAAGCCAAGTGTGGTGCCTCACGTCTGTGATCCCAGCACTCTGGGAGGTCGAGGTGGGAAGATTCCTTGAGTTCAGTTCTTATTCAGCTAGAGTAAGAGTGAGATGTCATCTCTACTAAAAATAGAAAACCTAGCCAGGTGTGGTGGTGGGCACCTGTAGTCCCAGCTACTTGGGAGGCTAAGCCAAGAGGATTGCTCAAGCCCAAGGGTTTAAGATTGCTGTGAGCTGTGATGCTGCAGCACTCTACCTCTACCCAGGGTGAAAAAATGTCTTTAAAAAAAAAAGAAAAAAGGCAAAGCAAAAGGAAAGGCAATTCTTTCAGGCAGCAGTGAGACTTGGAAATAATGCAACTTATAAAGCAGTTTATGTGCTCAGGAAAAAAGAGAAGCCATTCGGTGATGTAAAAATTGTGAAAGAATGCATTGTCGAAGTTGTACGATGCTTAGACCCGATAATGTTTCAAAGTACAAACAACTACTTCTTTCAAGGAGAATCATAACTCATCAGCAGCATGAATTAACTTAACAGAACAACTTCATTCACTACTTCAAAAGGAAAATATATACTATTCAATCACTTTGGTTGAATCAACTGATACTATTGACTTGATGTAGGTTTTATACTTCAGAAGATTTTCTTCACAATGAAGAGTTAGAGCCCTGGGAAATAGATATCCTCAACAACTCTCAAGGCAAGTACTGTGAAACTGGACTGAATTTGGTGAATTTCCTGAGTGTATGTACAGATGGTATACCTTCCATGGCAGGAAAACATGCAGGGTTTATTGCACAAATAAGATATTAACCAATCCAGATGGTCTCATTTCTTTTTACCCATTATCTTGAATCAGCAAATCTCTGTGCTAAAGCTACTGTTGTAAGTGACACTTGGCAACAAGTTATAAGTATTGTTAACTGTATCTGTGCAAAGACAATAGGCAGCACCAGTTTTGTAACATGCTGAAGTTAAATAGTGAGGTATTCATTAAGGGTTTGCTGTATCATTCTAAAGTGCACTTCAGTCAAAATTTTATCTAAGTGAGAATAATTAAATTTTATAAACAACAGAATCAGCAATGTGAATTATTGAAAGAATATTTAAATAGGAATGAAACATTTCTGGGTGGTATCATGTCAAATCACAATGATTTGAAAACTTCTTCACAAGGTAAAACTAACTAAGTCTATAAATATGCAGTCTCCATGCTCCTAGGCCAGGGACGTGGTCTGGCAGGAAGCTGGCCACACAGCAGGAGGTGGGCGGCGGGAGAGGGAAGCTTTGTCTGGGCTCACAGCTTCTCCCCATCGCCTGCCTCCCTCCTGAGCTCGGCCTCCCATCAGATTCCCCCCACCCCACCTATCTGTGAAAAAACTGTCTCCCATGAAACTGGTCCATGCTGCCAAAAAGACTGGGGAGTGCTGCTAAATGAAGGTCTGACAATGAAGTCCATGAACTCCTTCTAGAAAAAGTGCTACAATCTCATTGCCGAGTATTACTATGGTCACCTTAGAAGTGCTCCCCTGTGGAAGCTGTGCTGATGCCAGCACCTAGACCACCACTCAAAGCAATTTGGGAATTCTTTTTCTGGAATGGCCATCAGAGCTATCATCATATTACCCTGATGTCCTGAGTGTCATCAAAATGCTTTCCTTTCAATATGTCCTTTATCTTTGAGTAAAGCAAAAAGTCAATGGGGGCCATATCAAGTGAGCTGGGAAGGTGTTCCAACACAGTTATTTGTTTACTGTCCCTTATACACATGAAAAAATGCTAGTCATTAATCATCAGAGAAACGCAAATTGAAACCACCCTGAGCTATCACCTAACCCTAGTGAGAAGAGCCCATATCACAGGGTCCCAAAGCTGCAGATGCTGGCCTGAGTGTGACAGAGGTGGGACTGCAAACTAATGCAGCCTCTTTGGAAAGAAGTAAGTGGAATCCTCAAAGAGCTAAAAGTGGACCTCCCATTTGATCCTGCAATCCCATTACTAGACGTCTACCCAGAAGAAAAAAATCATCTTACCATAAGGACATTTGCACTAGAATGTTCATAGCACCCAATTCACAATTGCAAAGATGTGGAAACAGCCCAAGTGCCCATAGGCTCACGAATGGATTAACAAACTCTGATACAGGTACACCATGAGGCACTATTCAGCCATAAAAGAGACGGAGACTTTGGAGAACATTCTCATAAGTATCTCAGAAATGGAAAAGCACTGCCCTGCTGGTGGGAATGCAAACTAATACAGTCCTTTTGGAAATATGTTTGGAGATCACTTAGGGATCTAAAATTAGACCTGCCATTCCATCCTTCAATTCTTCTACTAGGTATATACCCAGAAGACCAAAAATCACTTTGTAACAAAGACATCTGCACCAGAATGTTTATTGCAGCCCAATTCACAATTGCTAAGTCATGAAAGAGGCCCAAGTGCCCATCGACCCATGAATGGATTAATAAATTGTGGTACATGTACACCATGGAATATTATGCAGCCTTAAAAAATGGTGGAGACTTTACCTCTTTTATGTTTACAATGGATGGAGCTAGAACATATTCTTAGCAAAGTATCTCAAGATTAGAAGAAAAAATATCCAGTGGACTCGGCTCTACTATGAAGACAATTTATAAACACCCACACTTCCATATGAATGCTATAACCCAACTACAGCCCAAGATGAAGGGGAAAGAGGAGGGGGGAGGATGGATGAAGGGAGGGTAATTGATGGGACCACACCTATGGTGTATTTTACAAGGGTACATGTTAAATCTACTAAGTGTAGAATATAAATGTCTTAACATAATTAAGAAAATGCAGTGAAGGCTATGTTAACTAGTTTCATGAAAGTATTTCAAATTGCATATAAAATCAGCACATTGTACCCAATAATTGCATTAATGTACATGGCTATGATTTAATTTTAAAAAATGGAAAAGCACGTACCCAAAGTACTGAATACTAAGTTGAAAAGTAGATTAATAACTACAGACCCACATGAGAGAAAAACTCAATTAAATTCATGAAGGGGGAGAGGGCTCGACAAGCCCCACCTACTGGGTGCAATGCGTGCTTCCTTGGTGAAAGACTCAACTACATCTCAGACCTTGAACTTTACCTTACAAACGCAAATAATGTAACTTAATGGTATGTACCCACATGTAAACCTAAAATAAAAATTAAATTAATTTTTTTAAAAAAGAACAAAATAAAAACTCCCTCACAGCAGTGCCATGTGAGCAGGTGCCTTGTCGTGATGCAAGAGCCCTGAGTTGCCGGTGAGAGGTCCAGGGCGATTTCCTCTAACCTTTCACGCAGCCTTCTCAGCACTTACAAATAATAAACATGGTTAACTGCCCAGCTGGTACAAATTCATAACAAATAATCCCTCTGATATCAAAAAAGGACAGTAACGTGCTATTGACTCTTGATTTGAGCTGACGGACTTTTTAGTTACCGAGAACTGGCCGACTGCCACTCTGCACTTTGACAGGCTGTTTCAGGGCTGTGTTGGTGCAGCCAGGTTTCGCCCCCAGTGAGAACACAGCCCAAGCCATCGTCCTGCCTCTCCAACGGGTCTTAGCAGACTTCAGCATTCCTTTGGCTTTTGACCCTTTGGGATCATTTTTGCACACACCTTTCTCATGCCAAGATTTTCGGTTAAGATTTTCCTGTTTCTCATCAATGTTTACTTGGTCTACTGTGCTTCTCATAGTCAGCTGTGATTTTAACTCACAATTTGACAAATTTCTGCAATGTTTTTGTCAGTTCTGCTTGCTACTGGTCGCCGATCAGTGACACTTTCCCTCCCCTCAGAACACATTTAATCCATGAGTACACTACTGTTTTCTTCATGGCATGATCCCCATAAACTTCCTCCCTTTCACTTCCACTCTTGCCAAGCATGACAAGAAATTTAATGTTTGTTTGTTGCTCTAATTCAAGTTCCGACATTCTCAAGACAGCATACAAAACACACACAACCATTATGAACGCCACTCAGCACAACACCGCCACAGATCAGCATGAACACAGCCGAGGTGCTGACACATCGAGCAATGGCCCTCATTGAGCTGTCTGCACCATGCTGCCAATGTAAGTGCACAGCGGCAAACTCACCAACTTGTCAGGCCTCGTATACAATAATGCGGCAAAAAGTCCCCATATGCTGGAGGTAGTTTGAACATGCCACCTCCAGCATATGGGGGTAGTGCTCTACTTCTTTGAGCCACAGGCGCCGCCAAAGCTACCTTTTTTCAAAACTCTTCTTCCAAAGGAAATTAGAGATGAGCATTTCCCCCAGTTAGCAAAGGTCACTGAGGAGGAGGATGACATACAGGAGTCATCTGAAGAACACCTAGCTATATTAGGCCTATTAACTAGGTTACAGTGAAAGGCTCCTGGACTGCGAAAATCGTAACATCACACTCAAGCTAGCATTTCATACTCACCTGGTTGATATCACTAAGGCACCTAAAGGCACTTTTACTGAAATAGTGTGGTGGAGTACCCATGCCTTCAGCAACATGCCTGAGAAATGCTTTCTTGCTTTTCAACCACTTACTGCTGTGAATCTACATTCTCCTCCCAACCTAAATCAAGACGCCCTTAGGGTCACAAATAACTGACACCATCCAGGGGTCAGACCTCCATGTTGCAACCAAACACGAATGCTTTCCAACAATAGGTAGACACAACAGCATCATGGAAAGGTCAGTTTACTTAAAATTAAAAAATAGCTTTCATTGTTTGGAAATTATTAAGTACACGTAGTCAGACTTTTACAAAACAATGTACATTTTAAGTGCATCTAATTGAATGATCACAGCTGAATTAATAGGCCTTCAACATGAACAGGCACCAGCCCTGAGACATGGGACAGGATTCGGCCCCGACAAGGAAGCCCTGACTGCAGCAGCCATGGAATGGGCAAGGCTTGGAGGAGAAGTCTGGCACGAAAGGCAGTTAGATTCCACTTGCATGGAGCACCCAGAACAGGCAAACGCACAGGAGGGAGGCCGTCAGGAGTTGCCAAGGCTGGGGGAGTGAATGAGGGTGTCTGCAAATGGGGTGCAGGTTTCCCTCTGGGGTGAGAATATTTTGGAATTTGATAATGGTGAGGGTTGCACAATCTTCAGTACACTCAAACATTGAACTGTATTTTGTATGTGATAAAATGGTGTTTTCTTTTTTACAGTATCTAAATATTGTCTTAATTCAAAGATAATAATAATAAATGCAGCCAATAGAGGCTTTCCCAAACAGAATGACTGCTCCCCCACTGACAGGGCACCTTCACCACACGGGCACTTCATGGGGAGCTGAGCCTGCTCCCTGAGGGCAGGTGCCTGCACCACCGCAGGCCAGCATGCGGGAGGGATCCTCCAGAGACCAGTGCAGACTTCTCCCAGCACAGTGCCAGGTCATAATCAGGGGCCATGACACAGTGAGTGACCAGCTCCAGGAGCTCAGGGACCCTCGGCAACTGCCCAGCCCAGGCAAGAGGTGCGGAAGGGTGGCCCCTGAGGAGACCCTGCTGAGAAAGCCTGGGAGATGGACACTGCTTGGCTGGGCTTGGGCAGGGCTGGGCATGGTGAGCAGAGACCCATACAGGGACACGGAGGTGACCACAATCCCCACAAGTGATGTGGCCATGGGCCCAGGGCCTCTGCAAGAACAGGGGCTGCCTGGAGCTGCACAAGAGGCCCCAAGGACAAGCCCAGCTAGTGCTGGGAGATCTGTCTGGGAAGTCACCACCATACAGGGCCTTCCGGCCGCAAGGCTACTAAGCAGATCGGGCGCCACAACAACATGAACTGCATGTGAACAGCAAAGAAGCCTGTGGAGACAGAGACCACGGAGCCAATGTGAACATCCAAGTGCTACAGCTTCACTGCACTGGAGCATGTTCTCCAGTTCTTGAGAAAAGGGAGAAGGGCCTCGTGCTGCAGCCGGAGCCATCCTCTCTTCATACCCAAGACGGGACCTTGTGGAGGCTCCCAGCACGCCCTTCACCACCAGGCTCTTCGGCTTTAGGGGCAGACCCGGCACAGCACGTGCCACACGCTCCTCTGGGCCCACCCAGGGACTAGGGTCGGCCCGCTAAGCGCTGCACCGGGGCCCTCGGGGAAGCCATGGGTGTCAGTGGCATGCGTGCATGCATGTCCACGCCCACTCAGCGCGTGGGCCAGGGCACTCCCAGGTGGCTTTGGGGAAACACAAGCAGTTGGCAGGAAAGCCTCACAGGGACACAGAGCATCCTCCCCAGAGGCACCTCCCAAGTCTCCTGCCTGCCCAGTAGAAACACGCCTGGCGGCCAGGTGCTGTCACTGTCAGCTGAGAAATCCCAGCTACCGCATTCAGGCTTCATTTTCAATGCATCCTGACTGAGAACGGTCAGGTTCCCAGGTCCACTGGGAGGACAGAGACCAAATCCTCTGAGCAGGCGAAGGTGGGGGGGGAGTGGCCTGGCAATGTCAGGCAGCAGCTGCCATGCTGTGGACAGAGACCCAGAGCATCATGCACACAGAGGCTGGGCCTGCACCACATGGGCCAGACGGCGAACCCTGGCAGGCCCCACCCTCCCGGCACCTCTGGGCTCTCTGACCTACGTGGGGTGGATCCACCCAAATGACCTCACCACCTGGGGCCACCACCGAGTCTGAGAAGCATCAGTCCCCAGGAGCGCGCGCAGCAGCACAACTCGAGAGAGAGGCAAGGAGGACACCCACCCAGCCTCAGGGAGGGGCAGCCAGCACTCAGTGAGATGCCGATGCCCTGCCCCCACCCTGCACACAAGGGCTCCCACACCACAGGCAGCTTGTAGAAACCCCTATGTGTCTCTGGGCCCCCACAGGGAGCACTAAGCCCAGGCTTGGGGGCTGCAGGGAGAGATTTGCTCTCAGGAGTCCCCTCCTGCCCAGAATTGCCCAGATGTGCACATGGTGACCTGCAGCCTACCCAGGGACACAGGCACAACGGCACACGAGAGTCACTGTGCAGGTGAGGCAGCCACGCCTGGGCTTCTGTGTGCAGGGCAGGTGGACATCACGCATGGGAAGGTCAGTCACAGACAACACAGGGCAGGGAGGACAGGAAAACCATCGCCCTGGAGCCCAGGCCCCCACCTGCCTTGAGGCAGGAAGACTGACCTGTTTCTGTCCAGTGACTTCCACAGGTGTCCCAGAATGACACAAAATGAAGGGCACAAGACAAGACACGGTGCAGGGCACTTCAGCCGAGGGTGTGCATGGGCCTGCTGACTCACAGCTGTATCCACAGGCCGTGTGCGGAGCAATGCCAACTCAGTGTCAAATGACTTATCGATAATTTAACTACTAGATGTTTAAGGGCTACATAAGCCTAAAATTAAAATCCCAGAAAGCACACAAAAAGAGAAAAGTCTCAAAACCAAGACTCAACATTGCAAGAAAGCAGGGAAATGCAGATTAACTCACAGCCTGTGCTGCTCCACACCCAACGACCATTCTGCAGAGCCTGGCGGCCCCAGACCTGGAGAACACCAGCCCTCCCTGCTTTAGTGACAGCGTGCGGTGCAGGCATGTGTGTGGCAGTGGTGTGTGGTGCGGAGTACGTGTGCAATGCTCTTGTGTGTATACGCAGCACTGGGAGCAGCTCCCACCAGCCCAACGGGTGCCCCGAGCCTCTGACCCAGACCCCTGAGACTGTTCAGTAGAGAGAGCTAGCCCCTGGGACACCAGAAGTGGGAAACGTCGTCACGCTCATGTGTGGTCTGCAGACACACTCTGGCATGTTTGCACAGCAGAATGACTCTCACAGCAGCCCCCTGCCATGCCTACAGGGGAAGCACATCATGGGAGAGCATGGAGCGGGGCCCCAGGCTGCAGGGAGGTGGGGGGAGAGGGGTGTTCCAGGGCAGGGGACCCGAGGGCACTGCGGACCCTGCTGGGCACCACGCACTCCCTGCTGGAGTTGATTTAAGTCCAACAGGCAAGTGGGTGTTTATTGTCTCACAAACATGTTAGTAGTATGTTGTTTTCATCTATGATATGGATTCCTAATGCAACAGTTGCCACCAAACACTGAAATCACCCCCACAGCCCACCTGTGTGGCTCCGGGACGCAGATGGGTGTCAGTGTGGGGCCTTTCTAGGTCACTCTGCATTACAGATCATTCCAGAAAATTAAAGTTATCAAGGTCATCAAAACTCACACACATCAATTTTCTCCTAGAAACAAGGGTAAATTTGAACTCTCTCCCTGAGGAGAATTTTGCTATGCTAAAAAAATAAAATGAATGTGCTAAGTGCTGGTGTTCTCGAGTCTGGTGCCTGGGGCTCTCAGAAGGTAAGCCAGGATGGCCCATCTGCCAGGCCTGCGCACCCTGCCGTGACCCACATGGCCTGACAGCGCCAGACCCCAAGTCACTAGAAGCTCCTCTTCGTCCCAGTGTGGCCCAGCCAGCCCGAATCCTCCTTCTCCTCTCAGACAGGGTCCCTTATCAGAAGCCAGAGGAACAGACAGGCCACAGCATTCCTGGCAGCCAGTGGTCTACAGAACAGTCTGACCATACCCAGCCCCACTCTGGGGGTCGCAAAAGGCATCTCACTGGATCTTCTGCTAGCTGCAGGCTGAGGTCCCTAGTGGGGCCTGAACACAATCAGCCACTCTTCCTGGGCAGACTCAGGCACTTGAGCCTCAGGACTCAGGAGGCATCTGTGGTCTCCATGGCCAGAGCTTCTCTGCGTGCCATAAGCACTCAAGGCCCTGAGTGGTTCCTGTGTCCCCTCTGAGCTCAGAGGCCGTCCCCCCTTCTGGCCCTCCCCCTGGTGTGGCCTCTTGTGCCCTGCCCAGCCTTGCAAATGCAGACACCCCCACTTTAGACAAGGACTGCTGGTTCTTGAGATGGGCAATCTCAAGGGGTGGAGATGGGTGTACAGCCTAGTGCCCCCAGCTACCATGCCCAGCAGACACAGAGAAACCCTTCAGAGATCCTGTCCCAGCACAATGCAGAGGAGCCCATGCGGCATGGGCCTGGGATCAGCCTCCAAGGGAGGGTGTACAGAGCACTTCCTACCCCATAAACCAGCACCGAATACTCCCGAATGAGTGCACAGGCCAGACTTAGAGATGGAGCTCTCAAACAGAGGCTCCCAGGTCCCTAGCGTGCCCCCGACCTGTACACTCAGCACAGCTACCACACAGGACCTGGAATCCCCGGGGGGTTGGTGATCACAGGTTGGCCTACCTAGGGCAGAGCTCCTGCCACAGGAGCCCCCCATACCCCCAAGGAGCTCCTTCTGGGCCCAAACATTTAAATGAGACCCTGCGTGGCCGTGCTGACGGTCTGAGTCCAAATCTATCACCCTGGGGTGCTGTTTCTGTTTCTTCTCCTGGTTACACATGTCCCCCAGTCCCCAGCCCAGCCTAGGCCTCCACCTGGCCACTGCATACGGCATGCCCGCCCGGGTGCAGTGGCGGGGGCGGCAAGGTCGTTAAAGCAACAGGAAGTTGCAGCACATCTGAGAAACTGTAACAGCATTGAAGAAGAAAACAGGCAAAGCATGTGTCCTCAGGAATCTGCCTGCCACTTGGACAGATGTCACCACGAATCTGCCTGCCTCTTGGACAGATGTCACTCCTGACTGAACCAGCCTCTGAGAGCCCCACCCCAACCACCTGAATCCACTCTGCAATGGCTGTGTTCTGCACGCGGGCGCTCAGTAGACTTGCTGGGCTGGAAGCAAGTGCCCGCAACAAATCCCAACAAGGGAATCTCGGGGCAAACGGGTGGGTAGATCTGCCCACTAACCCTTCTGTGTCCTAGAACCATCCTCTCAGGAGCTTCGAGGATGGTTAGTGAAGCAATAGCCGGTCAACCAAGGCCTCAGCTACAGTCACCCACACAGTCAGAGCCCCTGAGGCCAGAGGATAATCCCCATTCTAACATCTCATGGGGACAGCAGGTGCCAACTGACAGTTAACAAAAAGCCTGAAAGATAAGCAAGGGAGGGTACTTGGGTTGGGGTCAGGGCTGCTGCCCACCAGGCTCATCCTTGGGACCCTGTCCACCTGCCCTCATCTGCTCTGAGGACCTCAGGGTAGCCCTTCCAGGCAGGCCCCTCCAGGGGACTAAGTCCCTGACATGCCCCCACTCAAGCATAACCAGGCCTAGAGGGCCACACACCCAAGGACCACCCCAAAGGCAACTGCTACAGGGGTCAGTGAGGTGGGCAAAGAAACTACCATTGCATCTGGCAGAACAGCTCCTGCAAGCCGGGCCCAGTGGCTCAGGCCTGTAGTCCCAGCACTTTAGAGGTAGAGATGGGGGATCACTTGGCTCAGGAGTTCAAGGCTGAAGTATGCTGTGATCACGCCACTGCCCACCAGCCCGGGCAACAAAGCAAGACCTCGTCTCTAAAAAATAACTAAATAAGAAACATACTCTATAATGCTGAAGGTCTGACAGAGGTGAGATGAGGCCACAGCCAGGTAGCCCGTCACCTCTGCAGTCTTACTGCCCCTGAAGGAGAAGTGGGACCAAGTCAGCATCTCTTCCTGGCTCTAACACCGACACGGCCACCACCTCAGCTGCCCCACAGGGCCTGTCATGCAGCCAGTGAGCCTGGGCCAGGACAGCCCAGCTGCCACCTGCCGGAGGAGCAGGTCTGAACCTCCAGGGACTTACTTCCAGCACAGCCTCAGAAAACACAGGTGCCAGTTCACGAGGCCCATCGCTCCCTCCCCCAGGTGCTGCCCCAGGGGAGGTGCGCCATGGAGTGACCACATCCATCACACTGACCACACAGCCGGCCCCAGACCAGTGAGGGTCCCATCTACACAGACGGGTGCCCGCCTAGCAGCAAAGAAGAAACGAACTGAGCACCTGCAGCAGGAGACCAGCTCCAGAGGAGGGTGCCCCAGACACCCACCATGACGGCACCCTACAGACCACACACTGACCAAGGATTTCTGACATGAATCCTTGGTAAAGGCAACATTCTAGAACAGAATAGAGGAGGGCCAGGTGTGGAAGGCTCTGCAGGGAGGGGGTGTCCACAACTGAGTCGTGGTGACCGCTCACACCGGGTGCTCTACACAACCTTCAAATTCTCCTCAACAAATGTGCTAAATATGAAGGGAAAACTCAAACTAGAGCCTAGGGACCCTCAGAGCTTTCCACCAACCACCAAGCCCAGCTCTGGCCACACCTGACCCAAGGAATCTGAGAGGAGCAGGCACAGCCCAGATCAGCATCACCCATGCTAGACAGCACAAGGTCTGATGCAACCTTGCAAATCTAACCGAGCAGGGCCCCCGCCGACATACTGACAGGCAGCTGTGGCCCTGAGAACCGCCAAGGCTCAGACTCCATTCCAGCCCCATCCGTGCCCACCCTGCATCCCATATCTACTCAGCAGAACCACCAATAAAGCTACCGTGGCCCTCGCCTACAGCCTGCTGGTCAGCGCCCACACACCTGCCCTGGGGAGGGGGGCTGCACTGGGAGGGCTGCGCTGGGGGGAGGACTGCACCGGGGGAGAGCTGCACTGGGGGGAGGACTGCACTGGGGGGAG
>CAUYON010106123.1:0-11833 GCA_963573935.1 Arctocebus calabarensis | reverse complement strand
ATCTTGATCAAGGTCACAAACCTGTACTAGGGTGGGATTGAGATCAGCATCCAGATGGTCTAAGGTAGCTCCATATTCCCTTTGATTACACTGTGCTACCTCTCAGTTTTACAAGTTCAAGGTCCCAGAGTGTTTCCATTTGCTTGTTTGTTTTGTTTCTTTTTTAGTCACTTTTGTAGGATTTGGGCCTACGGCAACAGCTGTTTCAGTGATGCTCCTTGCTTGCCAGTTTGCTGGGATGGCTGGCCATGTAAATGATGGTTGATTATCTTGTTGGCACAATTGTGTGCTTCTCACATCTCTGCCATATGGTCGTGTTTTCCCATTGGAAAATCTGACTAGTTTGTAAACTTTTTTCTTTAAGAGCAGAGACCTTGACTCCAGCTTCTTTGAAAATTTATTTTGAGCTGAAGATAGTATACCTGAAAAAAGAGCTTAATAAACATAATGGGGATTCCAGCCCCGCCTATTCTTCCCATCTAGATAGTAATATGGTTCTTGTATTTGCATCTATTGCTACTGCACAACAATCTTAGTAGCATAAAGCAGTTCAAATACATTATCTTGTTCATGAGATCAGAAGTCTGAAATGGCTTTGGCTGAGCTAAAATCAAAGAGTCATCAAGGCTGCATTTCTTTGTAGTGGCTTTGTGGGGAAATTTGTGTTCTTGCCTTCTTCATCTTCATGAGGCTGAGCGCAATCTTTGCCCTTCCATCTTCAAAACCAGCAATAGTAGATTCAGCTATTCTCATGTTAAATAACTGACATGAGGCTTCCATCATCAGTTACACTCTCTGACTCTGCCTCTCTGCCTCTCTCACTCACTTGCAATGGAAACTGTGATTTCATTAGATCCACCCAAGATAATCTCTCTATTTTAAGATCTACTGAATGACAAACTTAAATCTATCTGTAACCACAGTTCACCCATGCTATGTGATAAAACCTTTTCTTACAATCTGAGGATTAGGGTGTGGACATCATTGAGAGTCTATTCTGCTTCTCATAGTTCCTTTTATCATTTCCTGGTTGTTTCCTTTCATATGTATCTCCACCATCCAACTGTGAGCATTTTGAGCATAATATTCTGTCCAACCTGTTTTTAAACACATTGACTCTAACATAAATCCTACAGCATAGAATATGGTAAATACATATTTTATATAAAAGCAGAAGCATGAAGAAATATGTTGCTTGAAAATATATGCCTTATCTGGAAACAGAAAAACATGCAAACTTTGTTTTATTAATTCAACAATCATTTTGAGTTCTTACCATAGACCAAGAGCTATTCTAGGACTTAGGATAAAAGGTACAGAAATCCTTGAATTAGATTCTGTGGTTAGTGAAAGGTAACAATTTACAAGATAAATAGCACATGTAGATATGTACGAAAGTGAATGGGGAATAAGAAAAATGAGGACATATATCCAAACAAAATATTGCAAAGGGAGGTTGAAAACATCATTGTTAATAGTAGCAAAAAAGTGGAAACAACCCAAATGTCCACCAGTTAGTGAGTAGATTAAAAAAATGAGGTATATGCATGAAAGGGAAGACTAGTCAGCAATGAAAACAAAAGACGTACTAAAGCATACCATAACATAGATGAAACAAACCATCCGAGCAAAAAGAAGCCACTCAAAACGTAATGTGTTTTATGATTGGATAACATTAAATGTCAAAAACATCAGCAACATTTAAAAAATACAATAAATACAGTAAAAATACAAAACAACAACAACAACAATAAAAACGTCAAATCTATGAAAAATAAGTTAGTAGTTTCCTAGGACTCAGTTTGGGAAACGAAAATGACTTTTCCCAAATGGACAGTTTTTTCTTCAGAGGTTCATGGAAATGTTTCAAACTTAGATTGTGCTTATGGTGGCACAATTCTGTAAATATACTAAAACTCATTGAATGATATGTTTAAAAGTGGTGAATTTTAGGGCGTTTAATTATACCTTCATAACCTTGTTAATTTTTTTAAAAGGAAAGGGACTAGAGTAAGGGAAGAGTGACCAGGAGGCCTGGCTGGGTGCAGGTGCAAGTTTCAAGTCAGTCAGGTTGGATCTGACTGGGAAGAAGATGGCTAAGCAGATTATGTGGAGGTGATCAAAGTGTAGCTATCTAAAGGAATTAATTCCAGCCTGAAATGAAAGTCTACAAAATACCTCTGAGGTAAGAGACATGGTAAATTGCAAGCATAGCTAGGAAGCAAGTTATGACCTCATTCTGAGGGGAGCAGATCAAGGTAAGTTAGAAAGGAGAAGAATGGCCTTGTAAGGCGTTGTAGGAAATTGGACTTCAACTTGAGTGAAGTGAGAGAAAATGAAGGTTTTAAACTTAGGAGTGACTTGGTTTCATGTACACCTTAATGGGATCTTTGTGACTACTCTGTGAATTTGTAATTGGAGGAAGGTAAGGGCGCACATAGGAGAAACAGGGAGATACATAGTCTCTTTCAGTAACTGGGACAGGATCATGTAGTGTTTGGAAGCAGGGAAGCATGGTTCGTGAAAAATGTAGTCTGAATTTCTGCCTATGGGCATGTGTACTTTATTGATAAGGAAGAATTTTCTTTAGCTTTATAAAAACAACATGACATCAAGTCCTTCTTACTTAAGAAGTTGTAGCCTGCCTGAAGACTCCCCATTGTCTGGAACTGGGAAACTCCTTTACGCTTGTACTTAGTTTCATACAACAGTAATGATGCACACTTATGGGGCCATTGACATGATGAAAAATGACATAAGTATAAAACATAGAACATTTCAATTGTGACTAAATATAATGCATTTTACATAGTAGATGAAATTGTTAAATTTGTAGGACAATCTAAAAACAAAACAAAGCTGAACAAAACCATCAAGTCTGAAATAGTGATTATCTGGATTCTAATTTAAAAAAATTTAATTTGGTTTTCACTTAACTGCGCACATATATGTCCTGAAATTGTTTTAAACCTTAAAAATGGTATTTATTTCATTATTTTCCATGGAGAAAATTTTTAGAAAGATTAGTGGTTCCATATTTAGCCAAATTTCAATTGTTTATTAGAATTCTTCAAAAAATAAATTTGTCTTTATGAGTTTTTCAAATTGTAATTTTATTATTTATTTATTTATTTATTTGAAGTTTTTGGCCAGGGCTGGGTTTGAACCCGCCACCTTCGGCATATAGGGCTAGCGCCCTACTCTTTTGAGCCACGGCCACCACCCAAGGACTCAATATTTTAAGGCAACTCTTTTCTTATAAAAATTCTTTCCCTGAATTCCTTTCATTATTCAACCATAAAATACACTGAAATAATCACACATTATTTATAACTTTTTTGTTTACTTACCTCATTTATAGATATTTTCTGTGCCTCTTCAAAATGATAAACTCTATTAAAAAAAAAAAAAAATGCCCCCTCAATGTTTTACTCTCCACTAACTGAAATTTGTCAAACTTACATTATAAAATAAATTCAAATTCAGTTATCCTCTTCAAAGACATAAAACTTAATTCACTTCAACCCTTTGGCACAATTTGTAACCTACAACAAAACAGTTTATTTATTTTTTTTAAAAAAAGACTTTAAAAATACATTTAATCCCAATCTCTCTTGCAAGAGACAGGTTCAAGCCTTCTAACTCAATTACTATGTGCCAAACAGTCATATTGTCTAGCTGTAATAGAAAACTCCCTGAAGAAATGGAAAGCACCGGCATGACTGCCTGACAAGATCGATGAATGAAAAGTGATGCTGTGCACTGTTTCGTCATTCCAGTCCTTTCTTTCTATGCCCAGCATCTCTGATCTTACACAAATCTGTTTCTAACTCAGTCTTCCGTCTATAAAGAGGGAAAAGAGATATTTCATTCCATATCCAAGTCGTTGGAAGTTTATTTAGTCATTCTTATGTTTTCTTTCCTATCAGACTGTTTGTAATGACAGGGGCTTGTTTTGAAACTATGGTATGGACAAAATGCAAGAAAAAAAATGAAAACAATGTTTTTTGGAAAACATCTTATAAAACCCCTTCAATAGACAAATTTATTAACACTACAAGATAACTTAGGTCATTCAATAGTTTCTAAATTGTAAATGTGACCTTCTATCAAAGGCACAGCTGCAAAATATTCTAAAATTATTTTACTTTAGCATCATTTTATTTTTAGAAAATCTTAAGGAATATACATTCCCCAAACCTTCTTTAATAAGCCTGGGACTAGATTAATGATATGGGTTTTCTAAAAGGATACCACCCTTGCTTTCCATTGAGCAATTTAAGTCCTTTGTCACCTGAGAAGAACATCATCTATAAAATAAATCCTTCAGGAGTGAGATGCAACCAGACTTCATATTTGAAGAATTGGCCGGATGTTTACAATATTCACTTTCTGACCTCTAAAACCACTCAAAAGCTGTATTGTTGCAGCTAGTCATGTATTAAAATTAATTATTTTATTTGCACTCCTCACACACTGAAAAGAAAATCACCTCCACTAACTTCAAAATGTATTTGCCTCCAACAGTGGAGTTTATTTAGTTTCACAGAAAATAGTCACATTTTCTTAAATCTTATTTTAAAATCCTTCACTACATTAAAGTCCATCTTATTAATAGACACATGCAATTTGCTTTCCAGATGCAAACTTGGCATGTAGTATTTTCTTTTTATTATTCACATCAGAAAAACAAAAATCCCATCAGTTTATAACTTCAGTCTAAAATATCTCTGGCTTAGAAAAAATTGAGATAAATGAGTTTCATTGTCTTTTTTCTTAGCTGGGTAGGTGGACATTTATAATATTGTTCCTCCTTTCAGACACAATTCATTAAAGAGGCATACCCAAGTCAGAACAACAACAAAAAAGCTTTTCTGATTATTTCTTTTGTAACTTTTCCTTGCTGTGTGATATAAGTCAATGTAATACCAGTTTTGATTTTGAGAATTGAAGGTGTCTGGTGTATAATATTCATGGATTCTCTTTGCTACCTTGACAAAGCCAATTTGTAATGGCTTTATTAAAAGTGAGTGTGACATCGAAACTCAAGTGCACTTCCCAATTTTATTTTTATTTTGGCATGATTAGGCATTTCCTCGATGGCCTTTCAGCAACTGAAAATGCAATTTTCTTTTTCCTGTTACATCAACTTCTTTTTTTTAAGTGGTGTGTTTCATACTCCTTACCAAGTTAAAAAAAATTGCAAAGGAAAAGGGCCAAATTTCTAAAGGAAGAAGAAATCTAAAGGTCTGATTGTATTAAATCACATTATTTTGACCTTTTGCCACCAAGAAGAATTCATTCTGGATGTTACTTGACATTGTAAAAAAGAAAAATGCAAGATAAACTAATTCTTATTTTAAACCAGGAATAAGCGACTGACAGATTATTAGTAAGAATAATACTGAGCAGTTACAGTTCCCTCCGTCCTTTAGTGGGAATATTGTTGCCTATTCTAGAATGAGTAAAAAAAAAAAATCTCAAGATAAGCATTCCATATTAAAGTATTTCTTTTTCTTTTATTTTATGTGTTGCTTTCTAAAATATTGTTTGTAACACACTATAGGACATTTATTTCAGAAAAGACCTTTTCTGTTACAATGCAGGCATTGACCCAATCCTCTTCCCATCACCAATGTTCTTAGCAAACAGTTTTACAAAGTGCAAAACTAGAACTCAGAAAAGTCTCATGACTTGTCCAGTGTCATCAAATAAATCAGTATCAAAATTGTCATACGGAAGATTGTGATTTTTCCACTCAGTATTTAGATGAGGGACATTACGAAGGTTTGGAGATACAAAAAATTTAAGAAACATAAAATCATTTTGACTACCATATTTTCTCAAAATAATTGCCACGACATTCTATGCACTTTTGCATTCTTATAAGCCATTTTGGAAAACACTCTTTCCATTCATTTCTTCTTGTGCTGTCAGCTCGTTTTCACAGATGTGAATAGCTTCTTCGGGGCTGGAGAGCCTTCTTCTGCACCTATGACCTTTTACTACAAAGAACAGGAAATAATCTCACGGCACCAGGTCTGGATTATAGGGCAAATGAGTCATAAATTTCAGCTCTGTGGACTCCAGTAAGGGACTGGGAATGCTGGTTCTGTGGGCAGACACATTGTCATGGGGTACGATTGTCCAGCACAGTCTGGTCCTAGGCTGCTGTTCTTAAGCTTCCTGGAAATGTTTGTCAGGTTGCTGTGTGCCACTGAGCTGTAACAATAAATAGACCATAAAAACCATCTGTCTCAAAACTTTCATAGTGACCTACATATCCCAAGCCCAGTTCTTTACAATTCATCTGCTAAAGAAAAAAATATGTCTGCTATGGAAAATTTTATCATCGGAAATTGCTGAGCCACATACACAGCCCATTTAACTGTTCTTTTGAGAAAGCTAATATTTTGGTTCCTTATGTGTGAAAACATGAAGTGCCCACAACCGACACCTACATGAAGACTGAAATATTTAATCTGTGAAAGAGACACTGTGAAAAGGGTACGATTTCATGAATTTGGAAAATATAAAGTAATATTCCAAATCACTATTTGGTATGTTTGCTTTGATGGAACTTTACGAAATGTTATGAAGAACAGTGAAGGAATCAGAAAAATAGAAAAGGGATCAGAAATTATTAAAGGCTAGAGGTGAGCAGAGATGTCATATAGTCTAACCTTTATTCGCTTTACCTTCATAAAGACTATTTCTGAGAGACTGAATAGCTTTCACAAAGTTTAAAACAGAGTTTGCAAACTTTTACAGCTCAAAAGTATTCAGCATATGTAAAGTGTTGTTTGCTTCATTTCTTGGGGCAATTTTCTCATAAGGTAAACAGTCAAACAATATTTTGAGTATCTAATATGTATTCAGCACTGTTCAAGCTGTCATAGATCATATACATACATACATACACAGCATACTGGGTGTATACACACACACATACACAATATATATGTATATACATAATACATCACTATAGGGATATATATAGGAATATAGAGATTTATCAGTCATGGATAAGTTTAAAAAAAAATAAAAACCAAACGGTATCTGCTCCAAGGAATTTATTACATGTATTTACTTGATTTCAAAACCTTCAAAGCTGAAGAATTAAATGTTTGCAAAACTATTGAACCTTTGATTGGCTATTATATTTAAGGGAACCACAGTCTCAGCAGATCCTATCATTAGGTGAGGAAAGTTACAAATTAAAATTATTTTTTGAAAATCTCACATCTGGTGAAGCTCACCTATTGGAACACTGGAGCCAGAACATAAATATGGCTACATTTCCCTTCCTTTTCCCTTCCTCCTTCCAACATTTTGGGATACAGAGAACAAGTATTGGGATGGCTGAGAGGGGTCTTTGATAATCACCAAATGAACCATCAACCTGATAGTTTTAGAATTTTCTTTGCTCTTGGTCCCCTTACTCTTTTCCAATTTCAAAAGATACATCCATATTTCTCTTAGGCAGATGTATGGGTTACCAATCCTTCAGGACTAGTCAAGGTACCTGTATAGTCTATATAGATTGTATTATCTTTCTCTCACTTTACCTTAATCTCTACCTATGTATAGAGGTAGAGAATATAGGTAACCACACAAATACACACATGCATACGTGTCTGTCTGTGTGTGTGGAGAGAGAGAGTGAGAGAGAGATTTTTATCATTCATAATTTGTTCACATGATCATGGAAACTGGCCCGTCTGAAGTCTGCAGAAGTCAGCCAGCTGCCTGCAGATGCAGAGAAAAGATGATATTGCAGTTTGTGTCTGAAGAATGACTTCAGGCAAAACTCCTTCTTCCTAAAGGAACTTTAGGCTTTTTATTGTTTGTTTGTTTGTTTTTCCTCTTAAGGCTTTCAACAAATTAGAAAAGGCCCACTCATACTATGGGGGAAAGATTTGATTTATTTTAAATGATAATTTCATTTAAAAGTATCATCCCATCATTGTTTAGGCTAGTTTTGGCTATTTATCTCGATACTAAGGCTTAGCCAGTCACCAGGTCTATAAAGTCAGGAACAAGGGATGGCCAAAATTAGCCATCCCAGCTCCATAAAGTCAGGAACAAGGCAAAGAGTCCACCATTTTTTGCCACATGTAAACACTCTATTGTATATTAGGCATTGTAATCATCAAAGAGGGAAAAAAAGACATAATTATTGAAATGTGGATAAAATATTTCTCTTCGTATTTCATAAATGTTATATCTTGGCAATAAAATAAAAAATGATAAAAGTAACACACAAATAAAGATGTTTCATAAGGAAGAAGGACATAAAATTAATGCACAAAAATAAGTGTTTTGGTTTACCTAAACAATAACCAGTTCCACAATGCAGAAGAGAAAATATTTAAAGTAATAGAAAGTATTATTTTACATAGTGGAAAAACTCAATACAAAACATCCACAAGCTATGGAATAAAACTTTAAAATGCATCTTAACCAAGGCTCAACCTTACCAAGACCCAGAATAGGAAGCAGTAACAAATATGTTAGTAATGTCATTTATCTTTAGTTTAATAAAAAAATAATTTGTGCAAAAATCTAATAATCAAACATATTTTTGGTAAAATAAGTAAATGAACTGCAAAGAACAAGAGTGTATTATTATCTAATTCAGAAAAATTGACAGTCAAAATACTTGTTATTTGTAATTATGATGAACATCAGGCACAATCCAAGATACAAGTTGGCTTTACTTTCAAGAAGAAGAAAACCAAGCTGGTATCACACTTCCTCACAGTAATGAAACACCAGAAAGATGGACAAAGAAAGCCGTCTGTGCCAGGGAGTTTATATTAAACAAAATAATCTGTAAGTGATAAAGCTTCTGAGAAATTATATGTAAAGTAAAAGAGCTTGGGGGACACCATTCTTGTGAGACACTGTGACACTTTTAGAGGACGCTAGTAGAGGACAAATGTGAACTAATAAAAATACGATCAGAAAAACTTGAGTAAAAGTATTGGTAATCAGCAATGGGCGTATTCAGATGTAAATATAAGAGGAAAGAGAAAACACTAAGGTGAACATAAGGGGGGCAGGAAGGAATACACATGTTCACCGTTCGTAGAGAAATCACATAATTTACAAAGCAGGAGGGGAGAAGAGGGATGATGGGAAGTGCAACGGCACACAAATCGCTTCCCATGAAATTGCTGAAAATAAGGGACAGTTTAGGCTGAAAGAAAAAACATTCTTACTGGTATCTTTTTTGGATATTTGGATTAGTACAAAGATAAAAGCCAAGATAAATAATGTCATTTAAAAGTATGTGTGCGTGAGGAGTAAAGAAGACATGGAAAAACATAAAAGTAATTGCATTTCCATTCAGAGTAGGGAAAAAACAAACTGTCTAAAGAAAGAGGGAACTGAGGAGAATCTTTACTCCAGTAAGTACAAAATTATACAACTCTGGTGAAACAAAAAGTATGAAAGAAAATATATCTTTGTTACTTCGAGAGTTCTTTGCTTTAAGAGATGGTTAATACTCAGCAGGAACCGTAGTGAGCGAAATGGCAGAGTGCCCTCAAGAGCTTAGAAATGTCCTGGAAGTGCTGACAAAGAAACAATCACTTAGCTCACACAACGGCATTTCTGGAAACAAGCAAGACTTCCCCTTGAGCCCCCCAATATTTGGGGGGAAAAAAGCTATAGTTGTCCAGTGATGCAGATAAGGGCTTGCAAGCCATTCAAAATTGGGTATTATTTTAAATGTGGTATCATTTGTATCAATGAGCTAACATGATAGCTTGAAACGTCTAGGAGCATTTAGGTTAAAACCCATATACACGCTATACACACACGTACACACGTGTATACATGTATACATATGTATATGCATATTTAGATATTAACCTATTGGCTATACACATGCAGGTACGTGTGTGTGTGTGTGTATGATTACATGTGTCTTGCCTTACTGTTTGTGTTTCCATAACAAAATATCTGGGTATCAGTTACTTATAAAGATATTAAATTTATATCTCACATTTCTGGTGGCTAAGAAGCCCAAGATCAAAGAGCCAGCAGATTTTGTGACCTGATGAAAGCTGCATCTTCTCAAGAGAAGAAAAGCTATGTCTTCACACGGCAGAACATAAAACAAATTACACCAAATGGTGCTTGACACCTCACTTATAAGGGCTTGAATCCCATCATAAAAGAAGAGCCTCCTTGGCTTGATCACCTCTTAAAGGCCTAACATCTTAAAACTATCATATTGTCTATACCCAAATTTTGAAGGGGACACTTTTGAACCATAGGATATATATACATATATGTAACGTATCATTATATTCATATAAATGAGAAAAATTCATCGTCAGTGAAGTTAAAATAAGAAACGAGGGGGTTCACTCTGTATCTATCATATAGAAGTTATATCTGTATATGATTTTATCAGTGTTATATAATGAAGTCGCTATTGGTTTCTAATTGAAAGCCTGGAGATACAGGGAGGAATCCTGAATTTGCTCTTCTGTGGGAATGTGGTATATGACTATGTACTTTGGAGCCTCAGTTTTTTCCTGTACAAAGATACTAATTATACTGACAAAAAAGACACTTGCTTCATTGTATGGATCAATCGAAATCATATACTACACAAAATACTTGAGTGAGGATGTTTGACACATAGTTGGTGTTCGATATTCAGTTTTTGAATTAAAGAGCCTATGATTGAATGCTAATGGTACTAAAGATAAAGTGTTACTTTAGTATTGTTTCAGCATCTTTTACCTAGCACAGGGCTTATTTCCCTGACCTGCATTCTATAGTCTAAGGCATCCTGCAATTTTATGGCAACCAACCAAATGGGAAGTATAATTCATAAGAAAAATAATTGTCTTCTGCAGATTCAACCCTGTCTGGTAGTGAAAAATATCACATGGTGACCCCTCTTTGCATAATTGCAAATACTGAAAGCAACATTTCCATTTTACTGTTCTTAACTAAGTGTGGAAATATGAGTAAATACTTTAGCAGCTTTAGTCTTTCTTCATCATTCTGTCACTTTATTTGTTCCAATCATCCAACCTAATGGCAACTGTCAGGTTAGGGATGCTGAATTATTTCCCATTATAAACACCTTCTTGGAATCCAAAGCTGAAACGCTATCAGCTGGGTTGATTATGAAAGATTTAGAATTTTGACATAATCAAAATAATAAGACTTGCCCAAAGCAAATGTGTGAATAAAATATCTGGTTTGTACAATCAGTTCTTACTACCTTAAAAAACCTATTGGCCAACTGGTAATCCATAGTAAATGAAAAGCTATTATTACATGTAACTTCACCTTACTTACTAATAATGAAGAAAATAAAACTGAATTTCAAACCAATTTTTAAGTACAATGATAATTTAACCTATAATACATCGAAAGAGCAAGAAAGAGGCTTGGCGCTTATGTCTCAAGTGGCTAAGGCGCCAGCCACGTACACCTGAGCAGGTGGATTCAAATCCAGCCCAGGCTCGGCAAACAACAATGACGGCTGCAACCAAAAAAAATGGTCTGGTGTTGTGGCGGGCGCCTGTAGTCCCAGTTACTTGGGAGACGGAGGCAGGAGACTAGCTTGAGCCCAGTAGTTGGAGGTTGCTGTGAACTGTGATGCCACACCACTCTATCCAGGGTGACAACTTGAGGCTCTGTCTCAAAAAAACAAAAAAAGACTTTTTTTTTTTTTTTATAATTTTATTGAATCATAATTCTGTACATTGGTGCAATCATAGGGCACGATTCATATACATTCAGAAATGTTTTGATCGTACTGTTACAGTTAGCCTTCATGGCATTTTCTTGATCACTATAT
>CAUYON010106120.1:0-30399 GCA_963573935.1 Arctocebus calabarensis | reverse complement strand
AAACCTAATTCTGACATACTTATAGGAGGATTTGCTTTTCTCAAGGGGGCAATTTTGGCTGGACGCAGTGGCTCAGGCCTGTAATACTAGCACTTTAAGAGGCCAAGGCTAGAGAGAATCATTTGAGCCTAAGAGTTTGAGGCTACTGTGAGCTGTGACGCCACAGCACTCTGTTGACCCAGGGCAACAGCTTGAGACTCTGTCTCAAAAAAAAAAAAAAAGAGAAGAAAAGAAAAGAAATTATTATTAAGTACTAAATCAAACTGTGATGCACATCACAGGCAATCCATTAAGATGTTACAGATACCAAAAGGAATCTTACCCTCTTGTACAGTCAAGCATTTGCAACACATTATATACATGTTTTCAGAATAAGGATAACTAGTCCTCACGGAAGAGGACTTAAGGGCACTGGTTGTCAAGCACAGTATGGTAACTGGGGCAACCATCTCTGTTAGCCTATTGGCTTTAACCAGAGGAAAAACAAACTTTGTATCTTTGTGACAAGAGGTAGCTTTGCTAACCAGAGGCTGAAGTTAAGCTCCTGCTTTCCCACAGAAGCTAGAAGATCATGGTGCCATCTTCCTTGGTGCTTGGATTTCAAAAAATGGAGGTCCTTGAGAAAAGCCTCCCTGGGTCACAAAACTGACAAAAGACCTCTCTAGTTCTCCACATTTTTTGTACAATTCAAAGAGAGGAGAAAGTTCTTGGAATTGTTACATTTTCTAAAGTACATGCTCTAAGAAAAAGGAGGGAGGAAAACTCTCTTTCCTTGTTTTCAACAGGAAGAATTAGCCTCTTATTTTTAATTTTAATTTGTTCTTACAATAGTTAGCTCTGGATGTGAAGTAAACATTTCCTCACATATATGACTTCTCAGAGCTGTGTGCATTGTCATATTCCAAGGGAAAGAGTAAGTGTTGCAACCCTTTCCAAACTCATTTGATAATGGAATTGTAAATTCTTTTTATCTTTTATTTATTTTATTCTTTTTTTTTTTTTTTTTTAGACGGAGTCTCATTACATCATCTTCAGTAGAGTGGTGTCACAGTTCACAGCAACCTCAAACTCTTGGTCTTAAGCCAATCTCTTGTCTCAGCCTCCCAAGTAGCTGGGACTACTAGCTACAACACCCAGCTACTTTTTTGTTGTACTTGTTATTGTTATTTAGCAGGCCCAGGTGGGGTTCGAACCAACCAGACCTGGTGTACGTTGCCAGTGCTGTAACCACTGAGCTATGGGCACTGAGCCAATTCTTTTTATTTTTAATTATTAAAAATAATAGTGATATAACAGTTGTTACAGGGGACGCGTGATGTTTGATATAGGCATACGATGTGCATTAATCAAGTCAGCACAATTGGGGTGCCCAACACCTCAGCCATGCATCATTTCTTTGTGTTAAGGACCTTCTGATTCCACTCTTTTCATTATTTAGAATCATACTCTAACTTACTGTTGATGATAGTCACTGTGGAACTGAAGAACATTATGTAATGTGAAATAAGCAAAGCACAGAAAGTCTAATCTCGAATGTCCTCACTCACATGTGGGAGCTAAATAGTAAAACAGTTGACCTCATGGAGATGGAGACTAGAACAACAGTTCCCTCCCTTGGGAAGGGTAACAGGGAGGGGGGCTTAAAGCAGGGATAGTTAGTGGGCACAAAAATATTGCTGGCTAGATAAAATGTTCAGTATTTTATAGCACAATAAAATGACTAGATTTTATTTTTAAAAAACATTTCATAGGACCAATAATCCACTAATTCACACTCTGGAAAATGCTATGCTGGCCAAATAAAGACCTAATTGCAAAAAGAATGGGAACATATATTTTTGTTCCAATGCTAGCAGTGCCCACATCCTTTATGTCATAGTCACAAAAACTTAAGTCATGTTTGCAAGGCTTTAGTTTGCTGTTGTTTTCTCCTATTTATTTTCATACATGGCATGTTATTTTTATGTTTTCTAATTATATATATTTAGCTAAAGTATAAGCATTCTATATTCTTATTTTATAAAAATCACATCAATAGTTTATAATAATACTTTTATAAATTACCTTATTTTACATTAAAATAATATTTTATTATCCTAGTCTCATCTTATTTTTAATAATTAATTTTTAATAATAAAATCAATATTTTATAATTTTAATATGTTCGCCCTTACCACTATTCCTACTTCCGGACAGTCACCCTTTGTCTTGAGAGCATCTTGGTATCTTTTTGAAATCACATGTGATATTTTAAATCTGTAAACTATTTGTGTTTTTAACAGGAGCCACCTTTTAGGCCGATTCCCTGCTCTAGGTGGCTACACTCAGAGAATAGAAGGGTGTGTAAGTGTGTGCAAGTCATACACAGGTGTTTGGCCACCATGGGAACTAGGCATACAACCTGTAATTATCTCATTAATGCATTTATTCTTTAAAAAGCTTGTACTAAGTAGCAGATAGTTCCACTAATCTCTAATTTCCAGTTATAACCACATGATTTACAAAATACTGCTAAGTCCACATAAAGTATAGAATGCTTCCAACTAAGCACAATCATTTCTCTTCTTAATTACAAATTGAATTTTATGCAGTTACAGAGTTGTCACAGCATCTCTTCACACAACTTGGCTAGTCACTTGCTGTGTCAGCTCTGCTGATGTGTGTCAGAAAGAAGGTGCTAATTATTCCCCAAACCTCCCCCGTACCTGTCTCTACTAACTCTGATTATTCCATGGAATGGAGAGGTCGCTTTTCATTCCAAACTAAAATGTGTGTTTCTTGACCAGCTGGTTGGAGCCCTGGGGCCTTGGGCTGTCTCCAGCCTGCAGCTAAAATTATCTTGTCTATTTCGAGGTAACAACCACCAAAAAAACAACCTTACACTTTTACCTCTTTGTCCTTCAAAAGAACTTTTTCCTGAGTTAGTGCTCTCTCCACCTTCTGTTTAATGCTACTTTTTACTTTACAAACTCTCCAGAACTTTAGTTTCTCCTTTTAAATGACATAGAATTCTCTTCTTAAAAAAACAAACAAACATTCTTTCAAAACACCATCAAGTAAATCAGTAACTTCACAGAAGTAATCACACAGTAGCTTATTAGCCTCTTACTATCACGCACATTAAATTCTGCATCGAGTGGCTGTCATTTTATGAACTGTGATTTAACTCCTGCGTGTCTGTTTTTATGGAGTCCCAGCCTGGCTGAAAGATGCTTGGAATGATGCTAATAGTTGAGTTTTAGGCAAGTAAGGAAGACTTCCCAGGGACCTCTCCCTGAATTTTTGATTTTCTCATTAGAATTTGGGCTATCTGTTAACTATACGTCTTTTCAAAGTAAAGAGTAAATGCAAACAAATTAAATAAGCTAAAAGAAGTTATTTAAAGGATGCCGTGTCTCACTGTCTTAGAAAAACCTCAACCAGTAAAGGGACAAATGTGGAAAGATGTTTGTACCCCTAAACATCTTTTAGAGGGTGCTCACTACCACCCTCCAAAACTCTCAGGCAAAACTGGGAAACGCCAAGAACAAATTGACCAAACTAGAGAAAACAGGTCTTAATACTAATTAACCTAATTTAATACAGATCTCACCAACCAAACTTCACCCTTATGCTGCCTGAGGACATACAATCAGACATTCTATTCCTTTAGTTTTTCTATCCAATTATATACTTATCATTATAACATATGATATAATCAGTTCCACCCCACAGTGCAGTTTCCCCACCCTTTCAGCATAGGCCAGAGGCTATCAACTCCTAGGATCATACAATACACAGAATCCTGGCCCTGGACACAGATGCATTTAGTTTGACCTGTATAATGCTTTAACTTAAAAAATAAATTGCATACGTTGGTTGGGGCAGGCACACTGCCAGCCTGACCTCTCTACTCCCCGTTGGGCTACAGCAGCTGAATTCACACGTGTATCTGCTTAGGGACATGGCCAGTGGATCTGGTCTGGCAGAGCCCCTCTGACTGATGCCAACTCATATTTCAGCCGTTGTCCCCAGGATACAGCGTTCTTCTTGTCTCTGGTTGCAACCTCCCTCCACCAAATTGATCCTTTCAGCCTTTTTCAGAGCCTGATGTAGAAAACTAGAAAAAAAATGTCTTGTCTATGGAACTTGCTCAGCTCTGCCGAATTTCAGCTCTGGAGAAATAGTTCCCTTAAACCTGCTGATGACCTTCAAACAGCACATCCCTAGAGACTCTCTAGACTTGATAATGATTTAAAATACTCCTGCGAAAAGTGGTGGAATATGGGATCCAAATGTGAAGACTGTGTGTCCTACCAACGTTTTCTGTACCTGTTAGTCATATCTATTGAAGTGATCATAATCACGTCATTATTATTCAGCTGAAAGGAGCTAGCTTTTAGAAAATTAATTTCTTCAGGTGTTTTTTTTTCCATCCAAATACCCAGGTCTAGCCAATGTAATGGTAAGTTGTCAATGTTAATTTGGTTAAAATTAGAGGGTTAGTTTCTGAGTTCTACAACCCGAATGAAAACCTGTTTCTCTTATTATTCTTTTCCTTTCAAAAGATAAATATGCTATATTTTGACAAATAAATTTCTTCTTATATAGTGTATGTAAGGTGTCTAGTGACAGTATGTCCCTGGAACTTATTTTTTTTATATCCATTCATCAAATGACTTCATAACTTAGGAAATCTGAATGCTCAGATGAGCTATGAAATAGCTATTCAGACACCATTCAGAATATCTGAGTTGGGAAGCTGCCCTCCTGGGACAGCTTTCTGATATATAGAAGAGCGTACCTTTCAAAAAGAATGTAGAAACGTAATGTAACATTATTTACTATTAGTGTGAAGACACAGGTGGAGGAAATTTCACTCTTAAAAGTGATATTGATTACTCAAGAATTATTTGTCTCTTTGGGATAGTAATAATGATAGTTAACGTTTATTGAGTGCTCATTGTATGCCAGCATTGGCATTTAACTCTTAAAAAACCTGCAGTATAGGTACTGTTATTTTCCCTATTATATACATAAGAAAATTAAAGGACAGAGAAGTTAAGGAGGAATTTGCCTAAGGTCAGTGCCAGGGCACAAGCCAGGCAGAATGATGCCAGAGTCTGTGCTCTTGACCTTCACGCAGCACTCCTTCCGATGCAAGCGTCTACCACAGCCTTTCACAGTCCCACAAACACACCAAGCTCCTGGTGTTCTGTGAGGTTTTTCTCTTTACCTCTAAGGTCTCTTTAACTGACCAGGTCCATTTTGTGACTTGCTATTTATCTTTCGAAATATGACTTCTATATCCATCACCTCCTCTATGAGGACTTCCCTGACTTTTCTCGGCAGAATTAATTAGAGTTTTCATTTTTTCATTTCCCACAATGCTACATGTATACACGTATGTGTGTGTGTGTGTGTACCTGTTTGTTCACATGTTTGTTCTTCCCCCAGTGCTTCTTAAAGCAAGAAGCAGGTAGCTTTGCTCTTTAGGGCTCTCCCCATCAGCGATTAATAGGAGCCTGCTGATTTAATGTGCTCTGTGAATGAGCAAACAGGATGTTAACAGCTTAGTCCTGGTTCAGTAAAGACCCCTGTGATGGGGGAGGGGGGAATGTTGGGGTGAAGGGAGGGTAATTGGTGGGGCCACACCTATTGTGCATCTTAGGAAGGTGCAGGCGAAACTTACTAAATGCAGAATACAAATGTCTTCATATAATAACTGAGAAAATGCCAGGAAGGCTACGTTAATCAATTTGATGAAAATAGTTAAGATTGTATATGAAACCAGCACATTGTACCCCTTGATTGCACTATTGTACACGGCTATGATTTAATAATAAAGACAATAAAAATAAATAAATAAATAAATAAAGACCCCTGTGATGATAGCATGACAGAAAGTTAAGGGGGAAAAAAAACCCACAGACATACATAGATGTTGCAAATTAAATTTTAAGAAAGGGGGGGTGGGAAAAGAAAAGAAAAAAATCTTAGGTTATAATAACCTATGGAATTCATGGATATAGCAGGACAAGAAAAGTAATAAAATCATATTCTGTGGCATAGAAGCTCATATATGAAATCTTTAAGAGGAATTGTGGTAGCCTATTTTTTTTTCTATTGACATTAGAGTGACTTAGTTCTCTTTCCTTACTGACCCTTCAGTAGAACCTGAGACCCTAGAACCTATTTTCAAAAAAGTTATACAGTTCTGAGGCCTCTAGCTGAGTCATCTGTGATCTTCACACTAAGACTATGAGCCACAGTCTCAATAAAGATGCAATAGAGACCAGTTCCTCCTCTGTTTCCCAGGCTGGAGAGCAGTAGCTTACCTTGAACTTCTAGACTCAAGCAATCGTCCCCTGCCTCAGAAGGTGCTCTTTCGAGAAGGTGCTCAATTATGGCTGGTTATTTGTTATTTATTTATTTATTTTGGGGTAGAGACAGGGTCTCACTATGTTGCCTAGGCAAGGGTCAAACTCCTGGCCTCAAGCTATCCTCCCACCTCAGCCTCCCAAAGTGCTGGGATTATAGGCATGAACTACCACATCTGGCCAGTTCCTAGGTGTTGCTTTTTTAATTGACACTTTAAAATTACAATAGGCTTTTGTCTTGAAGTTTAGTTTTGAATGTATCATTATTCAAATTCTTTCAAAAATCCTAAATGAAAGAAGTGGTATTAAACAGAGAGGCATTCCTTAAATGGACAGGTTTAGCCTTGTGTTCTTGTCCCTTGACAGCCATGTGATGCTGGGCAAGTTACCTGTCTGTGAGACAGTCCCTCATCTGAAAAATGGGAATTGGAATGTTAATAGTTTATCTCTTACAGGTATTAGGAGGATTATGTGAGATCACGTATGTAAAGTGCTTAGAACATACTAAGTGCCTCATGAGTATTTTCAATCATCATTGACTTATTTAGACATCTATATACATGCATTAAATCTCAACAAAAGTGCTTTCAAAAATTCATATAATTCTACACTCTCTTCTTACTGAAGATGATAGAAAAATAACCCTGTGAAAAACATTTCCCCAAGTTTTAAAGCCCTTGTTCAAAATGATATACATTGTGTTACTTAATTGTATTATGTTATTTCTTATATAAAGACTACATGACAAATTTGAGTTTGACGTGAGTACCAGTGAAATATTATTGTTATCTCTTGAAGACCAGATAACCATTTCTATAATGTTCTAAAATTAGTATATTACTTTTTTGCTTTGGGTAAGAATTTCTCTGGGAAACCTGAAATGTAAGTTCCTGTTTTGCCAAGATACATATGTTTCATGATCAATTAAATGAAAATAGGGTTAAATTTTGCCCTCATAAATTAAGGAGTCTAGTCAGGAAATATGCCTCAACATTGGTCGCTGGAGCCTAGACTGGAGGTGGTCCCAGGGCCCCACAGTGGGCAGGGCTAAGCCTTTCCTTAGAACTTATCCTACAGGAGCTGTGAACCCCCAGCTTTGGGCACTGCAAGGCGCTGAGTGAGCCGATGTTTTAGATGGTTCCCGAGGATCATCCTAACTCACCTTGGTGCTGACACTAAAATGAAGACAAAGTCTCTGCCACTTAGCCGGCATCCTCTGTTTTACTTGCAAAGCCTAGGAATTACCTGCCTTAAGACTGATCTTATAGCATTTGATTCTAAAGTCATCTTTCCCTGCCCCAGCATGATATGATTTCATAACAAAAAGTATAGTTTGTAGCTATCTGTTCAAGTATTTATCTGTGAAAGCAAGTGGTCTGTTTTCATACCTTCTTTCTTCAAGCAAAGTAAAAAGTCTAACATCATATGTTGACAGCTGAATTGGATGGCAATAAATACCAATATAAGTATATTTTCATTGTATAATAATTTTTGTAATTGAAAAAGTTGTCATTAAAAAAATAGGGAGAGAGATCAGAACCCAAAGGTGCATGGATATACAGTTTGAAGAACTTTCCATAAGAGGAAAAACTGTCAGGATACACACAGTGAGTTACTTTTGTGAGTCCCCATTTTCCTTTATTCCATATTTTCTATATTTAATGATATTAGGCCACCATTAAGTCTGGACCAAGGACATCTGTCAACAGTTGAAGTCATTTTTCCTTTGGCCACAGCTGCAGTTTGAGGTTATTCATGATGACCTTAAACCCAAAGAGCTGTAATAAAGTGACCTTCACCATCCAAGAATCTATTCAAACAACTAATATGCATGTTAAATGGAAACCAGGACAGATGGCAATAACAGCTACAGAGAGGCTCTTTGTCATTGCTGGAGTCTGATACTCTGTTCCAGTCTAGATGGTAGAATTTGTACCAAAAAGATAAGTGAGTAAAGTGAAGTTCTAAAAGACCCAGGAACTCCATGCATGGCTTCATGTGAAGGTGGCAAAGAATATTTAATATCTTATAATATTTGGATAAATCTGCATAGGAGCAATCCGGAGACTTTGCTATAGTGGAATTTTATTCACTTAAGGAAGATGAAAAGAATTATACATGGTAATGATTCCTTCACTCAGTTAAGAAATATTTATCAGAGACCTTCTATGTATCTGGCACTGTGCTCACTGTTAAGAAAGTCTTTGTAAGCAAGGTAGTAAAAACGTCAACAAAATGACTAAAAGAAAAAAAAAAGCCTTTTTAAAAGGTCACATAATGTAAGGCCAAAAAACATGGGCCAGAAGACAGTAATAACAAATTAGGCTAGAAAGCAGATGTAATTGTGGGAATGAATTTATCAAACCTAAAATGCTCAATTCTCAAACCAGGAGAGTCCAGAAGCAAGCCAGTTTCTGTCAAAGCACTCCCCAAGGCTTGAGAAATGGCCTCACTGTATCTCTGGAACTGGAGAGCTAGAGGTAAGCTTAGTAGCAGGGATATTAAGAACAACAAGAAGCCTTCCAACCCCTCACTCATCTGTGTAGCTGGGGCACTGAAGGTTTATCCCATGCGAAGGAAAAAAATCCTTGGATTTTAATGTTCCAATGGATTTGGGAACATTAGGAAGAAGAGAGAATAGAGATAGCAAATGAAAAATAATAGATTCAACTAAGAGTTTACCTAAACAATGCTGAGAATCACAGACGAATCACAGATTTCTTTTCACTGGACTCAAAAAATCCTGACAAGGAGATTTCTCCAGGAAGGAGAGTATTCTCGGGAAGTTTCATCCATTCGAAAATGAAAAAACCTGAGGATACTGAGACCAGGAGTTCCCTAAGAAAACAGCCCCGCTGGAGCACCTTAGAGGGAGAGCAGGTGACCATTTCTTGCATCCTCACAAATTCTTTGCGAAATGAGTAGACAACAATGAAGGGAGATGTCCAATTTGGCAGACACGGAAACAGACAGGAACTCCTGCAGGGAAACACAGGAGAGTTTCTATGCGAAGAAATGAGTTAGTGTGTCAGGGGAAAGGCAGCATGGTATAAAAGAGGGATATTTAGGGAACAAAAGAAAAATTTAATTTAAATTGGAAATCAAAATTTTACAGCAGAAATGAAAAGCAAAAGGTAAGATAGAAACCAAGATAAAATGTTGTCCCAGCTCATGATCGGAATGAGAAAGAGATGGAAAATGTATGTAGGAGAGAAGATTTTAAAATATTCATCCAGAACCCTAATTCTGAATAATAACATTTACGCAGTAGGAGAAAATAAAACTTTAATGGAGGAGAAAAATTGCTAAAGGAATATTTTCAGAACTCAAGAACATGAATTTCCTAACGGAGGGGACCATGTCCAGCACAGTGGATAAAAATAGGCCACATTTACTAGGAAATTTTATAATGCTGGGAACAAACAAAAAAAAGACATTCCAGAGCAAAAATGCAGATTTCATAAAATGACTGAAGTATCAAAATGGCATCAGACTTTTAAATAACAAGACAGAGTGGCTACAAGGTAGGAAATGTCAAAAATCAGAAGAAAAGTTATTTCCAATCTAGAATCTAGACTAAATGGCACTATCGATTATTTTGTGAGTGTGGACAGACCTCACAATATCATGTTTTTAGATATATAAGTGTCATAAAACTTTACCTTACACGTAACTTTTATCAAGAAGGCTTGGAGAGGGACTGGGCTCCCGTAACTCTGGTTAGGGCACCGGCCACATGCACCCAGGGCTGGTAGATTCAAACCCAGCCTGGGCCTGCTAAACAGACACCACCAACAACAAAAATAGCCAGGCATTGTAGCAAGCTCCTGTAGTCCCAGCTACTTGGGAGGCTGAGACAAGAGAATCGCTTGAGCCCAAGAGGTTGGGGTTGCTGTGAGCTGTGACACCACAGTGTTCTACAGAGGGAGACAAAGTGAGACTCTGTCTTAATTTTAAAAAAAGATTAGAAGAAGAAAGCTTGGAGAATGTACTTTACCAACTAAAAGAAAAACAAACGAAAAGAAAGTAGAATCCATAAGCTTTAAGGAATGAAGAAACGTGGGACTCGAGAGAAAGGCCTGAGTATCCCAGGATGGTGTCAGTGCAGCAGCTGGGATAAAACATGAGGCAGATAGGATATAGATACATAACAAACTGCCAATGGTGCCAAATGGTCTGACACAAACATTTTTTGTTTAATAGTCTATAAACCTCCATAAAAAGAGATGTGGTTGAATTGGAGGTCAAAGAAATCTCCTCTGAGAGAGTGACATCTTGGCACCCTCTGGGGTAAAAGCCCACCCCAGTAGTTGGTGGAAGACCATCATGAGTCATACAGTACAGCAGCACTTCTCAACCTGTGGGTCACGACCCCTTTGGGGGTTGCCTAAGACTATTGGAAAACACATATTTCCGATGGTCTTAGGAAAACAGTAGCAAAATTACACTTACAAAGTAGCAACAAAAATAATTTAAGGTTGGGGGTCACCACACCATGAGGGACTGTATTAAAGGGTCCTGGCATTAGGAAGGTTGAGAACCATTGACTGCAGAGAAGAGAAGCATCAGTGTGGCTCCTGTCACACCGTGTCTCAGTCTGGGCAGCTATAACAAAACGTAAGCTAACCTAGAAGAAACTGTGGGTTCAGCTCCAGATCGCAGCAATAAAGTAAGTCATACAAATTTTTTAGGTTTCTCCATGCATATAAAAGTTATGTTTATATTGTACTATAGTCTATTAAGTGTGTTATTAAGTATTATGTCTTAAAGAAAACACAAAGATACACAAAGAAATCAAGAAACATAAAATCCACACAGGTGGAAACAAACGTAGACCTCCTAGCAACACCAATAAGCCCAAGCAAGTTAAAATTTGCACGGGTGAATCAGAAAGAACACCATCAATTATGTTTCTTGAAAGTAAAATAATAGACCATAACACAGTGTGTCTCAAAACTTTTGTAGTAACCCATGTACATACCTTAATTAAAATATATTTATTTCTATAATTGCTAACCATCATCTCAGCCTTCTGCCAGTCATGATCTTTTTGCTCATGGAGGGTCTTGCCTTGATGTTGATGGTTGCTAACATTTGTGATAACTGTGTCAATTTCTTAAATTAAAACAACAGTGAAGTTTGGTGCATCAACTGACTTCCTTTAACAACAGATTTCTCAGTAGCATGTGATGCTCTTTACAGCATTTTACCCACAGTAGAACTTCTTTCAAACCTGTAGTCAATCCTCTCCAACTCTGCCACTGCTTTCTTAGCTCAGTTTATGTAACAGGCTAAGTCGTTTGTTGTCATTTCAACTGCGTTTACACCGCAGCATCTTCACGAGTAGTAGATTCTATCTCAAGAAACCTCTGTCTTTGCTCATCTGTAAGAAGCAGTTTCTCATTTGTTAAAGATTAATCATGAGGTTGCAGCAATCCAGTCACATTTTCAGCTCTACTTCGAATTCTAGTTCTCTGGCAATTCCATCACATCTGAAAGAACGCCCTCTACTGGAGTCTTGGACCCCTCAAACTCAAACACTCAAACACTCATCCATGAGTGTTGGAATCAACTTCTTTCCAATTCCTACAAATGATAATATTTTAGCCTCTTCCTCTGACTCAGGAATGTTGACATCTACAATGGTGAACATGGGGATGAGTGTGCTCCCACTTAATGAGCACAGGTAAGGGTGTTGGCACACCCCTTGGGCGCAGGACACAACTATAAGAAGGTCTCTAACAAATGTAAACGTTGTAATGTAGTTGTTTGTACCCTCACATTATCCTGAAATATAAAAAAGAAAAATAGAATGGTGGATCCTTTCTAAAAGGTTTTCGATTTTCGTTGCCCAGCTTCATCAGAGAATCATCATCTACGGCAGGTTCAGGGTTATAAAATGTATCTCGTAAATAAGACTTGAAAGTCAACATTTTTCTTTCATCTATGGGCTACAGAATGTCATTTGTATTAGCAGGCATGAAAACAACACTCATATCCCTGTATGTGTTCATTGGTGTATTGTCAGTGAGTGGTAATATTCTGAAAATAATCTTTCTTCCCCGAGCAGTAGGTCTCGACATTAGGCTTAACATGTTCAGGAAACCGTGCTATGAACAAATGTGCTGTCATCCAGCCTTTCTTGTCCCATTTTTAGAACACAGAGTAAATTTAACATAATTCATAAGGGCCCTAGGATTTTCGGTATTAAATGAATATTGGTTTCAACTTAAAGTAACCAGCTACATTAAGCACCCAATAAGAGAATCAGAATATACTTTAACACTTTGAAGTCAGGCTTTGAGTTCTTCTCTCTAGCTATAAAAGTCCTATATCGTATTTTTCTTCAAATAGAAGACTGTTTTGTCTGCCTTGAAAATCTGCTTTTTAGGGTAGCCACCTTCATCTCTTATCTTAGCTAGATTTTTTTGGATAGCTCACTGCAGCTTCTCCATCAGCACTTGCTGCTTCACCTTGTACTTTCATATTACAGAAAGGATTTTTTCCTTAAACCTCTTGAACCAACCTCTGCCAGCTACCAACTTTTCTTCTGCCGCTTCCTTACCCCTTTCAGCCTTCACAGTATTGAAGAGAATTATGCCCTTTCTCTGGATTGAGCTTTGACTTAGGGGAATATTGCAGTTGCTTTGACTTCTATCCAGATCACGACTACTTTCTCCATATCATCAACAAGCTATTTCACTTTCTTATTATTCATGTGTTCATTGGAGTAGCATCTTTCATCTCCTTCAAGAACTTTTCTCTTTCACTCCCAACTGTGCTAATTGGTTGGTACAAGAGGCCTAGTTTTGGGCCTATCTAGCTTTCTTCCTGCCTTCCTCACTAAGTTTAATCATGTCTTGGTTTTGGTTTAAAGTGAGAGATGTGAGACTCATCCTTTGAACAATTAGAGGCCATTGTAGGGTAATTAACTGGCCTAATTTTAATGTTGTGTCTTGGGGAATAGGGAGGTGCAAGAAGAGGGAGAGAGATGGAGGGAACAGCCAGTAAGTGGTGCAGTCAGAACACACAACATTAAGCTCTCTGTCTTATATGGACGTGGTTTATAGCACTCCAAAATAATTACAATAGTAACATCAAAGATCACAGATATAACAATAAGGAAAACGTGAAATACTGTGAGGATGACCAGCACATGACACAGAGGCACAAAGTAAACATGTGCTGTTGGAAACATGGCACCCATAGCCTTGCTCAATGCCAGGTTGCTACAGCCTTCATTATCTGTGAGATTCAATAAAGTGAAGCCCAGCAAAATGACGTATGCCTGTGCCATTAACTTGGAGATATAAACTACAAATATATCTTCCTCACAGTTCTGGGGGTTGGAAGTCCAAGTTCTGGGTACCAGTGGGGCCACATTCTTGGTGAGAGTCCTCGCCCTGGTTTGCAGACTTCTTTTGCTTCACATGGCCAATAGAGGAAGGGAGAGCTCTTTGGGGTTTTTTCATGAGGGGCTAATTCAATTCACGAGGGTTCTACCCTAATGACATAATTATTTCCCAAAGACTCGACCTTCTAATGTTGTTACAATGGGGATTAGGATTTCAACATAGGAGTTTGTGGGAGGAGCAAACATTCAGTTCGTAACATTCTACTCCTATTTGCCAAAAATTCACATCTTTCACGCATACGAAATACATTCATGCCATCCCAACTGCCTCAAAATGCTTTATTTATTCCAACATCAGATATGGGTGAGTCTCATGGAATGATTCATCCGATGGTAAAAATTACCCACCTGTTACCCTGTAAAACCAAACACGTTTTTTGCTTTCAAAATACAATGATAGGACAGGCGTGGGATAGACCTTTCTATTCCAAGAAGGGAATGACGGAGAAATAGAGAAGAAAAAAGGATGACAGTTCCCAAGGAATACAAAAACCTAGCAAGGCAAACTCCGTGAGTTCTTTGGATCTATACTTTGTGCTCCAAACCCACTGTGGTGACAGTTCCACCTCTGCATCCCGCTGGGGTGGCAGTCCTGTCCCCCGCTTCTGGCTGGCAGGGAATGAGCCCCGATGGCTTTGGGCAGAGATTATTGGGTTCACTGAGAATGAAGGAATGAGCTCCTGTTTTGAAATGAAGGAGGCAACCCTGATTTCTGAATCATTTTTGGCCTCATTCTACCCTTGAAGAACAGAGAATGTTCATAGGCAAAGGTATGTATGGTCACATCCTATAAAATCCAAGAAGTCTGACCACCTTCCTTTATTTCTTTGCATCACTTTCCCTTTTTGTTCAGGTTGGCGGTTTTCCTGCTGGAGTAACTGGTTAAGCCATGGTTCACATCACACTAATTTCCCTAAGAGACGATCTCTTCGCCATATTCTTTGTAATTTCCTGAACATGCTTTCTTCTTTTTTTCACTATGGTTAAGTTAAGATTCTTCCAAATATTTAAATTCTGGTCCATTTTTGCTTAATAATTCTGTCTTCAAATCATTTCTCCCTTCTTTTACTGTAAGTGGTCAGAAGGATCCAAACCACCAGTTAAACACTTTTCTTAGAAATCGCTTCAGCTAAATATCTTATTTCATTGCTTGAAAGTTCTACCTTCCATAAGACACTGGAACAGAAATCCAATTTAGGCAACTCCATTGCCACTTTACAGCAAATAGCTTCTTTTTCTTTTCCTTTTTTCTTTTTTGAGACAAAGTCTCACCTTGTCACCCTGGGAATAGTGGCATGGCGTCATAGCTCACAGCAACCTCAAACTCTTGGGCTCAAGTGATCCTCTTGCCTCAGCCTCTCAAGTAGCTTGGACTGCAGGTGTCCTCCACAATGCCTAGCTATTTTTAGAGCTAGGGTCTCACTCTTGCTCAGGCTGGTCTCAAACTCCTGAGCTCCAGATTTTCTTCCTTTTGTTAAGACAGGATCTCACTAGAGCTCAGCTCGAACTTCTGGGCTCATGTGATCCTCTTGGATCTATACGAAACCAAGTGGCTGAGACTACAGGTGTTCACCACCATGCCCACCTAATTTTTCTATTAATATTTTTTGTAGAGACGGGGCTTCTTTCTTAATCAAGCTAGTCTCAAATTCCTAACCTCAAGCAATACTCCCAGCTTAGCCTCTCAAGTGCTAGGATTGCAGGTGTCAGTCACCGTGCCCAGCCTTATTTTCCACTGTAATATGTTTCCCTTTTCATCTGAGACCCATCAGAATAGCCTTTACCCTCTATATGTCTACGAACATTCTGCACATTATTGTGTGTTCTCTAGTAAAATGGAATCTTTCTTTATAGTTCTCCTTTTTTCTTCCTGAGTCTTCACCAGAAATCATCTCTAAAAATCCTTTCCTGACAGTATCAGCTTCTTCCAGAAAATACTTCAAAACACTTACAACCTCTATTCATTACCCAATTCCAAAGGCATTTACAAATTTTTAGATATTTGTTATAATTACACCCCCTTCTCAGTACCAGTATTAGTCAGGGTTCTTTAGAGAAGCAGAACCAGTAGAAGATATATATATGTATACATACACACACACACACACATATATATTTCTTTTTGAACGGTAATCTTGACATACACATCACATACAGAGGGTGCTAAAAAAAAGTATACAAATTTTAAGAGATGTTACTTATGTATTACTTTTCAAAGCCGAATCAAAGGTACTATTACTGGTCCAGACACACTAGACACACTACGCACATCCGCTTTACCTGTAATTTGTACACTTTTGGGGAACGATCAATTTTATTTTCAACAAGAACTCTTAAAATGTGTCTACATTTTTTAGCACCCCCAGTATACATATATGCATTCGTGTATATGTGTGTGTGTGTGTGTCACAAAAATCCCATGAGGAATCAGCTCATGTGACTATGAAGTCTGAGAAGGTCTTATGATCTGCTATCTGCAAGCTGGAGACCCAAGACAGCCAGTAGTGTAATTCCAGCCTGAGTCCAAAAGCTCAGGGAGCAACTTAAATCTTAGTGCAAGGACAAGAGAAGTCTGGTGTCCCAGCTCAAGCAGGCAGGAAGGGGACAAATCCCCCTTACTCTATTTTGTTCTACTCAGGCTCTCTGCTGTTTGGATGTTGCCTCCCTACAGGGACGGCCATCAACTTTGCTGAGTTCACCAAATCAAATGCCAGGCTCACCCAGAAAGACTCTCACAAACACACCCCAAAATGATATTTAACCTGGCACCCTGTGGCCCAGTCAAGACGACACATAAAATTAACCATCACAGGCTGGGATAACTGGAGTGTGCTTTCTAATACGATGACAAGGTTAGCCAGTGTAACCAACTGCGTGAAGGATAACATTCACCTAGAATAACCTTTACTGTTTTTTTTTGTCCATGGGATTAATTCTATTGATTCTAGTGTTGGAATAACCTCCTAAAATCACATACCACAAAAACCCATATGGTCTTCAGAGCTCATCTAATCTTAGCTTACCGTCTCCTTTTGTGAACAAGAAACACTTAGGTTCCAGGAGGTTTGGTAATCTGCCCACAGTCTCAGAACTATTTAATATGAGAGGCAAAGGAAAAATTCAAATCTCCAAGTTCCTTATCTAAGACTTTCTATTCCATTTTTCCCTCATAACTTTAGAAAAACTGAAATTAAATTAAACAAGTTATACCAGCTATCATAGTATGGCCCAACAATAGAAAATTTTCTTTGTTTGATGGTGAAAGAAATCATCATAAAAAATAATTACTTCTTCTACTTGAGTTTTGCATTATTGTCTAAATTTAGTACCTGATAGCAGCTTAGGGATGAATAATTTCTTTACCAAACAAATAATTTATATTTTATATTCATAAATAATTATATAAATGTGAACAATGAGAACTCATTATCATACTTTCAAGAAATACCTACGAATACTTCAATATATATGACTTGTACACATTCTTAATCTATTTTAAGTTGTGGCTTTGCATTTACTATGAATACTTGTCATTTAATAGTTTAAGCTTAATCTTATTTAGGAAAAACACACTATCATCTCTTAAAATGTAAAGCTGATAAAATATACAAAGAAACATCTTTCCTCCAGAAGAACATGGCAGTTGAAGGTAATAAGTGCACACGAGAGAGCATGTGTAAACACACACACACATGATCAGACCTCCCTAATTTCCCTGAAGAAAAATTATTCATGAGTTAGGAGGACTACTTTTCTTTTTTTTTTAAGCAGAAATCCCTCTTTTAAAATGTTCTCATGGCTCTACCAGGGCTCTGTGACATTCAGTAATATCTACAATGGCCAAATCTACAATATTTTGATATCTTGATGCAGGTCATAAAGCATCCATGTCTTCTTTTCTTCCATAAGATTCATACAAGTTTAAAGAACAAGGCCATTGTTACTAACAAAAGGCTATTGTAGGCTTCATTTTTTTTCCCTGTGGTAAGGAAAATTCACAGTAACCAGGTCAAAATGTATTTCTGATTTTTTGGTTCACTTGGAACATTCCAAGAAATACTTAAGATATCTCAAAGAATAATTTAGAGTTGTGTTAACGCCTTGGTCCTCTCTCTCTGTGAGACAGGGATTCTCCAGTTACATGTGAAAAAGATAGCATAGAAATGTAATGACGCTTGGAAACTCTGTTAGACCATATGGTATTCATAAAATTTCATTTTTGGAAACATCAGTTATCTATGATTTGGGTGATTCAGGAGAACAATAATTTTAAAATATGTACTATATAAATTTCACAGTCTTCCCTGGGTCACACAGGTGGAGAGAGGGTGAGGAATGGGGTCTGTGACCCTGAGTCTGTGCTCTCCTCTGCAATGCTAACTGTGAGTCTGGAATGGCCATGAGGAAAGCTCCAGAGAGATCAAGAAACCCCAGAGAGAGTCTTGCTGGAAAAGTGCATCTGCAGAATGACTTGCCTGTGGAGATAGTTTTCACAGTTCTTCAAATCCAATACACATTTGACTTTGATATGCACATGTCACCTCTAAATTGCTGAGGTGGAAACATTGCAAGAATCCCTAAAGGTGGCAAAAGTGTTATTCCAGCAAGCATTACAGGAAAATGGAATGCATTTGGTTGTTGTTATTGTCCTAAATAGGTTATCTTAGAAGGACTCCCACTATAAACTTAACTGTATCCCACCCCTAAATTCATATGTTGAAGTTCTACCACCCCCAATGAGTGGGAAAGTAATTAAGGTCCAATGAAGTTATAAGGATGGGATCCTAATCTGATAGATTGTTGGCCTTATGAGATGAAGGAGGGAAATATCTCTCTCTCCAGGAGCGCACACACATAGTAAGGCCATATGAGCATACAGTGAGTAGGTGGCCCTCTGTAAGCCAGGAAAAGAGCCCTCACCAGAACTTCACCATGCTGATCTTGGACTTCCAAGCCTCCAGCACTATGAGAAAATACATCTATGTTGTATAAGCCACCCAGTCTGCTGCACTTTGGTGGTGTCTTAGTCTGCAGCCCAAACAAAGACTCACTGGGGAGACTGGAGTGTTGGGACAAAGTTTGCATTGTGTGCAGCACAAGATTTTCAAGTCCAAAATTTTCAAGTCCAAAGTGTGCACAGCACTGTTTAGAAGACACAAGGGATCAAAATCTGAGAAAATTCTGAAACTGTGGATGGAGCAGGATCATCAGCTAAGCAAGATCAAAATAGTATTTAGCATTGTAAGTAATGGTTTAAACTTTGGAATTAAACTAGCTTAACTTCCATCTCTAAGATATACAAGCTGTCGTACTTTAAATGTGCCTTAATGCCATCATTCTAACTCCAGTGCTTTACGGCCACTCTCAAAGTAGACTTAGTAATGCCTTCATCGTGTAGCTGTTGTGAGGCTTCAATGATTGGATATTAAATTATTAGTCTCTGGCACAGGCTAACATCTCAGTGAATTGGTATACAGCTGCCAAAGTTAGAGAACTTGGCATCATCCAATAAATTTATACACCATGTATTTATTGGATGCTTATTATCTGCCAGATAAGATTTTAGGTGCTAAAAATAGAGCAGATAAGAACACACTACCTTCATGGAGCTTACATTCTGGAGTCCTAAAGCTAATGATGAGAACCAGGCGTCGGCTGCCTCTCAGCCATGTCCCACATCTGCAGAGGTTTGGCTCTGGGCAATTCATAGAGCCTGTGGCTGGTGATAACTAAATACGTGAAAAAAAAGACATGTATGCTGTCAAATAGTTGGTTACATATATGGCAAATAATAATCTTTTTTTTTTTCAAAAATGCATGAACGACTCATGTTGGCCATAGTATTTTGTACAAAGCTATTTATCACCCTTATTTGCTAAAAGCCTTTCTGACCCCTCATCTCTCCCTTTTTTTTTTTCCTTTTAAAAAGATAGCCTTGGCTCGGCGCCTGTGGCTCAATGGGCTAAGGCGCCAGCCACGTACACCTGAGCTGGCGGGTTCGAATCCAGCCTGGGCCCACCAAACAATGACAGCTGCAACCAAGAAATGGCCAGGCATTGTGGCAGGTGCCTGTAGTCCCAGCTACTTGGGAGGCAGAGGCAGGAGACTCGCGTGAACCCAGGAATTGGAGGTTGCTATGAGCTGTGATGCCACAGCACTCTGTACAGGGTGGCAGCTTGAGGCTCTGTCTCAAAAATAAATAAACAAATAAATAAATAGCCTTTATGTAAAGACGGCTTTCCTGGCCTACAAAGAAGTACACCTTCATCTATCCATTGTCCTATAATGTCCTATTTGCTTTCCCGAAGCTTGTCTCTGAAAGGTTTCAGCCTGATGGAAAGGAAAACAATGTTAAAACACATCGGAAAATTAAAACCTCACCAGGACACTTTTCTGAAAGGGCCGGGTCCTGTCGCATGCCCCCTTTCCCAGCCCTCAGGAACCCCTGTGCAGGGGAGCTCCAGAAACTTGCCAGAGTTGCTCTGTGTGTGCTTTCCTTGTCTCCATTCACCTTTCCCTCTCCATTCAGAAGGCACGTCAAAATAGTAGACTCAGGCAGCGCCTGTGGCTCAAAGGAGTAGGGCACTGGCACCACAGGCGAGAGGTGGCAGGTTCAAACCCAGCCCCAGGCAAAAACTGCAAAAAAAAAAAAAAAGAAGGAAAGAAAAAGAAAGAAAAGAAAAATAGTACACTCGTACTGCATACGTTATTGGAGAGTAGATTTTGCTCTGTGGCCATCGCCCATGTTCTTTGTGGTGTTTGCCATTCTTTCATTATCCATACGTAGGGCTGATTGGTAAGTGGATCTAGTTGTGTTAAATAAACCATTTTTCACATCTAAAAATCCATTTATCAAGAGCTGCCTCCGTAGTGGCTCTTCTTTATTATTTGGCAACAACCTTGTTCATGTATATAAATTCTTGTATTCAAACAGCTGAGATAAAGATGGTAAATTATATATGCATATTTTCCCTCAATTTTAAAAAATGCCTGTTTTCCTCCCACACACACACACACACAAACAAAAACCGCTAAGGAAAGCACTGGCATCAGCTGCTTACATTATATGTTTAAATGAAAGAAAGCAAAAAAAAAGTAAGAATAAGTGTTTTTGCAAAACATCAATGAATAGGCAATTGCGGTAAATAAATAACTACTAGAATCAATGCTGAAAGCAAACTGGACTTTTTCCAAAATGTTTTCATGTTGAAACAAAGTTTTAGATTTCTCTTCCTCTTCTCCTATAAATGCACACGTGGGCTACTTTTGCCCAGCTACAGAATAGTGTTGTTACTTCAGCTGATTTCTTCCTCCAGGTTTGCCATATGGATTATAAAAAAAATGTATGATGTTTCACCAGATTTGTTGCTTCTACTATGCATTTATATATTTAAAGTGCCCAATACATATAGCCCTTCAAATATCAAACTCTTAGAAAAAGCAATTTCTAACAGGACTAAATCTTTTGTTAGTAAGATAAATTCTGGAAATGGATTTGGGAGTAAACACCGCAGTGTTTGTTTTTCTTGGGAAACCAATAACGTGCTGACAAGGAGTGCTCTAACGTGTCACCATAGTTGAGAAAGAAGGTACATGGAAGGGTGTTCTTTATTGCCTGTGAGGGTTGGATATTGCGAGCCGAGCCGTACCATGTTGCCATAGAACACGAGGCTTTGCATTAGCAGCAGAGGGATGGTTAGATTTGTGAGAGCCCCAACGGAATAGTATAAATATATGCTTCGAAAATGTCAAACCTTTAGGAACACTGGAGTGATTATAATCCTGGGCGTTACGTCCCCATCAGTTTAAGTCTGAAAATATACAAATATTAAAAGAGGGAAAGATGTGGCTGGAGGGTCACTTGCCTCCATTTCCCTGTCTCTTACTTCCTGCACAGTTGCAGCCCCTTGTCACCAGGCCTCAAGTGCAGCTCTTACAGATAATACGTGTAAACATTATTTTGATACACACTTACTTCCTTGAATCGGATGTGAAAATGTGTGACCCTTCCCACTCCCATGCAGTAGAATGGCTCTACAGATCTGAGGACAGGAAGGGGGGTTGTAAAACACAACTTAACCTTCGAGCCCTGGTGGAGGCTGAAGGTTGTGAGGGGAATGCAGTCTGCACAGATGCCTGAAAATGGAAAATGGGTAGAGAGTTTGTTGGTAACCCGCGGAACAGAAGGACGCCCGGCTCTAGCTGTACAGTAGCATCTCTTGGGGAGCAGACCAGTTCTTGCGAGTGACTAGCTTCTAAGTTGAGACCACAGAAAAGAACTAGTATATAGGACATAAAAATAGGTTTATACCCCAGAGCATTTCTCTGTACTTAAACACCTACACTGCATATTTTCAACAGTCATACCTTTCCTTGTGTGGGGAGCATGACGGAGGGGGTGGGATTTTTTATCAGTGACCCTGAGTAGGCGTTCAGTACATGCCTGGTTGCAGCTCTGAGTCCATTCCCAGCCACACCCTGGGGAGCCGAGTTGAATGGCAACGTGGGGGCCGGCGGCATGCATGTGTACTTCAGTTCACAGCTCCGAGTGAATGAAAATCAAGATCCGTTCTTTCAAAAATGTTTGCTTGGCTCTGATTAAAGATAAAAATTGGAAACTGTAGGTTTCCACAAATGATACAAGTGGCTTTTCCTTACAGGGTGCCCATTTATATTTTCAACAACATTTGTTTGTCTTTCTTGAGAAAGTCCTTCATTCAAGGACCTCATTGCAACCATGGATCATTTATGTATAATTTGGTAGATGATAGACATTTGAAATTACTGTGACAGGTGTTTTCACATTGTTCCTGCTGATCTTAGAAAAAAGCACATTGCCAGAAAAAGAGTGTGGAGAACTTAAATCCCTTGGAATCAATTTGAAGCACCCTTTTGAAATGAGAATTGCTATGAAGAAGCATTTGGGAAAGGGGTCGGGGAGGGGAGACCATTTCTTGAGATGAAAACCCAGTTCGGTAAAACAAATTTATTTCTCTGATGGAGACTATATATATACTGCACTTTAATTTATTCCTCATTATTATTGTCCTTGAAATTGTTTTCTGCTACCATCCACATGACAGCCTTAGGAAACCAGGAAGAGAGCCAATGAAAACAAGTCCATATGTGTTCCTCGTGAAATAGATCACCGTGTTTCAAAATAAGAAATGAGGATACTAAAGAGACAAAGAAATAAGAAATACTGGAAAAATACAAAAGAATGCAGAAAGAGAATCTCATGGAGAAGAGAGTGCCAGTGCTAATCTGTAAAACCCATAGCAGCTGTGTTAAGTAATTTATGTGGAAAGAAAAATTGTTTTTATATTACTTTTGCTGTGGAGGATAACATTCCGTAAGCTCATCGTATTTTTAATCTTGACTTAAGAAAAGTACTGCTGTAGCAATTTTTAAAATAAGAGTCCCACTTATCTCTGTGCACGTTGCTCCTTCCCTCCCTCCCGCATCCTCCCTCCGGCACCCTCCCCTCCAGACGCCAACCTCCTTCCCCCTCAGGCAAAGGTATTTGTGAAATATAAAGCGGTTATGTCGTGCTGTTATTTGGGGGGCATTCTTAATAAATGCCTCCTGTATTCCGGAGGTGGTTTGAGGAGGTCAGCTAATGCAATTTCACCTTGATTAACTTATTTGAATTTTGGATGCAAAGAACCCTGAACCAATTCCCTGGATTTGTCACGATCATAATTTAGTTATCCACAGCTGCGTCATTAGATTTAAGGCCCTTTCATGAGTATGTTGATTATTACAGCTCTTCATTACCTAATAATAACATTCATACGATGCCCTGTTCTCCAGCTCTATCCCCCTGCCCACTAAAGGGTACCGGCTTCAAATTTTCTCCGTTTCGGGTCACAGTGTCACCTTAATAGTTCTCGGATTATAGTGACACAGCAGAATAAAGCAAGACCGTCAGCCACTCCAGGAGCTGATACTTGCATGTTGGTGTGTATCAGTCCTTTCTGTCCCTTTCAGTCAACCCTTGTTACCGTTAGGAGTATGTATCTTACACTCGCATCTAAGCATGGCGTTCCAGAGCTTAACAGCTTTCATTTCTCTTATTATCTGCCTTGATCTTTTCTTTGCAGAGATCAGGAGTATAAAAAAGCTCTTAAATCAAAATATAAAACAGGTGAAATAACCAGCCAAATGAAATAATCAAATGGGAACATTAACACATGCCACGCTGACTCAAAAACGTTACTTTTTCTAAAAACGTGCTTATATTTAACAGTCTGTGTTAGTACCCCAAAATAAGAACCCACATTGGTCCTATGGGAATGTCTCAGTCAAACGGTTCTTACATCTTTCTAACAAAGAGTTTGAGCATATCCATAATGTTCCAAGCTCTGGTCTAAGTGGTAGAGATTTAACGGTAAGCAATATAGACATGTTCCTAGCCCTCATTAGCTTACAGTCTGTGGGGGACCTACATAGATGAGGAAAGAGAGCATCCCATCACTCTATGACAAGGACTTTGACAGGAGAGAACAGAACTCTAAGACCTACACTTAGAGAAAGAATCATTAGAGAAATCTTCCCAAGGAAAGTGAATCCCAGGCTGATTGTGGGGGGGAGGGAGGGGTGAAGCAAGAAGAACAGGTGGAAAGAAGCGCTGGATGAACGGATGGGCAAGGGCAGGGCGCAGAGGGGACACGGAGCTGGAGAGTGATCAGAACCCAGCCGTGCAGGGTCCGATGGGGGAGGAGCCGGTTGGAGGGGCCCAGGAAGTGCCGGCTTGAGCTGCTGTGGGTATCCGATGGACGGAGGCCTTCTGTAGGCAGAGCCTGCATTGGCCAATATACAAAGAATTTGATTTTAGGGTGGCACCTGTGGCTCAAAGGATTAGGGCACTGGCTCCATATCCCAAAGGTGGTGGGTTCAAACCTGGCCCCGGGCCAAAAAAAAAAAAGATTTTGATTTTGAAATTTATGATTTTAGTAGGTAAGTTTAATTAAGACATAGCTGAAGTTCTTGAGATTCCTAGGCTAGTTTATTAGAATTCCTTTGACTTCTGTTACTAATTTATATTAATAATTCACTTAGTGCTATATCTGTAGCTCTTTCTCAACAAATTTCAGAATATTTTTTATGCTTAAAAATATTTTATTGATGGGTTGATTTTTCCTATTCTAACTGCATCCTTAGTTTCTCTGTTCCTTTTCAACCATTTAGTTGACATAATTAAAGATGCTGTGAACTGCCATAACGAAGTAAGAAACTGAAACTATAAAATAGACTACGGCATTACATGAAAAGAGACAATTCTCTGGAAGTTTAATTCCCCATACTTGTCAAAAGTTGTTAAAACACGGCTTGTCTTTTTTGAATGTAAAATGTGGGCAGACATGTACTAATATATCAAAAAATGACACTTTGTCAAAGAAGGCTTTCACGGGAGAAGGTTCTGAATAAAATGTTTTCTTTCAAAAAGAACCCTACCTGCTTAACATTCCAAAGCAAATACAAAAGAACACAAAATGCCTGAACTTACTGCCAGTCACAACAGTTCGTTTCATTTACCCTTTAGTGCCTTTTCTTATATTCCAAAAATTGTTCCTCCAAAAGAATTATCAGTTCTATGCCATGATAACCCTCGCTTGAAGTAAAATAAAAGTAGCTTTGACCCGCCTCAAAATGGATCCTTTTCAGACGTGGTAGCGCTTCTAATAGTGTGATGATGATACGGTTGGCTGTGTCTACCGTTGGGCTCCACGTAATTATCTGTGGAGCCACAATTCCCTTATCTGTCAGGAGCACTTGCTGCAGCTAACTGAGTTTCACTGTCTGCCAGATGAAAAACAGAATTAAAATCTCCAACTAGTTTCTCAAAGTTTTTTTTTTCCCTCAAGTCATTTTAAAATCTTTTAGCCTAAGAGAAAAGGGTAGCCGGAAAAGAATGGGACACCAGACGGTGTTTAAAGACCCCAGCAAGATTAACGAAGCAGGTGAGCTGGCTTGTCTACCGCTTCCTGTTCCTCAGTCCCTCTCTGTCATGACTGTGTTGCCAGGGTCCCTTCCGATCCTTTGGAGCTCCCAGAGGATGTCCAGAGGGAAGGTCATGGTTGATAGGTGAAATGTTAAACTGAAAAATCAATAGAGAATTGTCTTTGATCACACTCTAACGTCATCTTACCTGTAATAAATAGGGGGGATATTTAGGGCTATTCCCCACATTCTTTGGAGGCAACACACCTGAGACTTGAATGGAGTTACTGTTCTTTGTTTAGGAACCAGGGAGAATGACTTGAAGAGATAGAAACAAAGTTTTTGTTTTGTTTTGTTTTGCAGTTTTTGGCCGGGGCTGGGTTTGAACCTGTTACCTCCGGCATATGAGGCTGGCGCCCTACTCCCTTGAGCCACAGGCGCTGACCACAAATGTCTTCATACAATAACTAAGAAAATGCCATGAAGGCTATGTTAAACAGTTTGATGAAAATATTTTAGATTGTGTATGAAGCCAGCGCGTTGTACCCCATGACTGCACTAATGTCCACAGCTATGATTTAATTCTATTTTTTTTGGAGACAGAGCCTCAAGCTGTCACCGTGGACAGAGTGCCGTGGCATCACAGCTCACGGCAACCTCCAATTCCTGGGCTCAAGTGAGTCTCCCGCCTCCGCCTCCCAAGTAGCTGGGACTACCGGCGCCCGCCACAATGCCTGGCCAATTTTTTTTGGTTGCAGCCGTCATTGTTGTCAGGATGGATTCGAACCCTCCAGCTCAGGTGCACATAGCTGGTGCCTCAGCCCATTGAGCCACAGGTGCCGAGCCGCTATGATTTAATTTTTTTTAAAAAATGCTAAAAAAAAAAAAAAAAAGAGAGAGAGAGAAAGATAGAAACAAATGGCGGTTAAGTAATTGAGATACGGCAGGGCTTAAAGGCATCCTGGAATGCCACGTGTTAGTACTAGTGTTAAAAGAAGAGAAATATTGGGCATGACTTTACTTGAGGTGTAAGCCAAGTCCGAATTTATAGCCTTACAATTAAAAAGCTGCAGTCTTTTAGAAGGGTTATTGGGCATTGGGGGTGGAGGTTGTGCAGAAGTTTGAGCCGATGTCAGAGAATGGTGGGAACAAGTCCTTCCCATCTATAAAGGTTCATGGAAAATAGAAAACTCAGGCTTTAATAAAATATTAGAAAATTCCACATATATTGGTATGAGAGAATACAAAGATTGGAATAACAGATTTTAGTTACTAATAGGCCAAATTTGTTAGCTTTGCCTTTTAACTCACACTGTTACTCCAAGGGAGAGCTGTGTTTTGTTGGCAGTGTGCTGGTGCTGTTAGAGGTGGTTGTGAGCATTTCACAACTGAGAGTGGCTTCTCTAGGCCTTTCCGATGGGAACTAGGGTCAGTGAGGTTGCAGAGCTATGGACTGCAGCTTTGAATCCTGCCTCTGTCACTTTCTAGTTACACACACAAATTAGGTATGCCTTAGCCTCTCCAGGTCTCACCCTCACTTCATTCATCTGTAGAATGGTCCTCATACCCCTTCATTAAGCACTTAGTCCACTGCCTCAGCCATGTTCAGTACCTAATAAATGGTAGCAATCGCCATTATCAGAAAAATGTGCACAGCTCAGTAATTTCGCCCACTGAGCACAATTAGAACTGTGGGAAATTCATGGAGGTAGTTTCACCCTTTCCGGATGATTCCTGGAGTGTTTGAGAATATCCTCAGAGCCTTTAGATCGGGGCAAACTGTCCTGGACCTCTGTTCACTCTTCTCGGTGTCTCTATGAAGAGACCATGCTGTCCGTTTCAATAAGAGCTAAAATTAGAATTTTTCCTTGAAAACACTTTCTGGTTACATTTGTGCACTAACTCACAAGAAATTTTATTATAATGATTGTTACACACTTATAAATCATTTGCTAACCAGTGGTTCCTCCTAAATGTATTAAGGCCCAAATTAACCTCAAAAACTTGTACTCCTTAAAGTTATTAAGCAATCATATTCTTAGCTCTGGACTATTATTTCCTGGAAGATTTAAGTATATCTCCTGTGTGAAATGGAAATGTCAAGGACATGTCGATATTTGATTTCATTATATATTAGCCATGCCAGAGACCCTGCGGTTGTACCTAATGTAAACAGCTCATTGGGATCACACAGCTGAAACCAACCAAAGATGCAAATTGATGCTGATCTATTTTAATATTAAAATTTTACAGCACTTTGTGAGCTGTTTTGTAAATTAATTAATTTTAAAATGGATGAGGCAGTAACATCGAATTTTAGCTAATTATGTTTAAATTAAATATAAGCATTTAAAATAACCATTTTAATTAAGTATAAGGCTCAAGCAACTAATCATTACAAGTGGAACTGGTAACATGAGATTTGTCCTTCTGAAACCGCTTGTACCACATTCCTAATGAATTCTTTCCTCTACTTAAATAAAAGACTAAATTTGTCTCCCCAATGTGGCAGCTAGTAAAAGATAACCCTTTCTTGGGTCATGGTTGTCGGTTTGATGTGAATCAGAGGAAAGAAGTTGCTATTACTACAGTCTCTTAGAGTTAGAATTGTGTTTACTATTTGCTAACCTCTTTCTAACTCGTAATATTTTAGTTCTATAAACATCTACGAAAAACCTCAGTAACTGAAATAGCATTTTTTACTGCAAAAGAAAATGGATATATTTTGTAAAACAAAAAGACATTGTTTATATAAAGAAGAGTAGGGAAGAAAAATCTAAATAATTGAGCTATTTCATTTTGAAAAAAATGCTATTACAATTTGTTGAATAATGAAAGATAACATGCCAAAAAATTCATTTCATAAATTGTGGACAAAATATATAAATCTGTCTGGCAGACTTGGAGCTATGGTTAAACATCATCCAGATTTATCTTTTGCCGCAATCAGGCTGGTGTTGCCATTGGAAGATTGTGTGGAAAATGTGACAAGTGTGTCATCTGTGACTCCGATGTGTGTCCCTGCACCCTGGTGCGCAGATGTCATGAGTGTAACTATGGCTCTGACCAGGGGTGCTGTGTGATCTGTGGGGGCCCTGGAGTCGCCAATGCCTGTTATCGTAGGAAAGCGCCATCCGGGAGAAGGATAGAGATGGCTGCCCCAAAATTATCAACTTGGGGAGCTCTAAGACCTCTTCAATGAAGGCAAAACATATGGTTTCAAGAAAAGGTGATTGGTGGGTGGCCCCTGCCTCCCCACATCAAGCTGCCGCCAGAAAAGATGCCTGCCACTGCCAGCAGACAGGGAACAGAGCCCAGGGCATCACCAGAATCGCTGCCAGTGTCCTGGCACCTGCCACCCTTCTTCTCCCCTCTCCCAGACATGTCAGGAATGGAAAAGATTCTTCGCAGACCACCCCAGAAGACTGTGAAGAGAAAATTAATAAATTAGTGAATTTTTTCTTGAATTCCAGGAGCAGGGCTCTGTTTTCCACATAGATAAGTTCTCTCTACACCAAGGGCTTCTAGAAAGGAATACCATTTCAGTCTTCTCTTTGAGGAGATGACTATAAAGCGCACACAGTGGGAAACATGTTCTTGCAGCAGCTCTGGTGGCACCTGTCCTGCGGGGGCGTTCACGTGTGGTGGGAGCGACCAGAATGTGAACTGTGGGCATTTGGACTCGTAATGGTTACCAGGTGGTGCTGCTTCCACACTACTTTCTTTGTGAGAAATTGGAAACCCTATCTGTTGCTATTATGTTAATAAAGTTGGGGCTTATATTCTTGTTAAAAATATATGTATATATATACGTATACACATATATAAATCTGAATTCTTTTTAAAAGTCACTGGCTAGTTTTTGTAGCAGAACTATCATTTAGCATAAATTCTGACACCTTATACATGTTTGCAAATTAAGTAACTAAATTATTGATAATGTTTATGAAATAATCTTTTAAAAATCCCTCTTTCAAAACCATTTGGCCTCCCAGAGTGGTTAGGCTATTTGGGGCTGGTCTGGATCAGGCTGACCTGGGCTACTGTGGGAAGGAGGCTGATGAAGACCCTGCAGGTGCATTGTTATTAAACCCTTCTTGGTAGGGTTGTTTTCAAGACCTTGAAAATAGGTGGGCTGTTTTGAGAACAGAGTTAATGAAGGCCCTGAGAGACTGGCAAGAAGCAGATGATACTCTTTAAAGTTGTGTGGAAAACCCCGAGGCTGTGCTTTCCATGGAGCCTGCAGTCACCAGGATGGTCCAGCTTGCTCTGCACACCGTTAATAAATTCTTTCTTTCTTTCTTTCTTTCTTTCTTTCTTTCTTTCTTTCTTTCTTTCTTTCTTTCTTTCTTTCTTTCTTCCTTCCTTCCTTCCTTCCTTCCTTCCTTCCTTCCTTCCTTCCTTCTTTCTTCCTTTCTTCCTTTCTTCTTCCTTTCTTCCTTTCTTCCTTCCTTTTCTTTCCTTTTCTTACAGGGTCTCATTTTGTTGCCCTCAGTAGAGTGGCGTGGCGTCACAGCTCATAGCAACCTCAAACTCTTGAGCTTAAGCAATTCTCTTGCCTCAGCCTCTCAAGTAGCTGAGACTACAGGCACCTGCCACAACACCCAGCTATTTTTTTGTTGTAGTGGGCATTGTTGTTTGGCATGCCCGGGCTGGTATTAAACCCATCAGCTCCAGTGTATG
>CAUYON010106117.1:0-24341 GCA_963573935.1 Arctocebus calabarensis | reverse complement strand
GGCTGGATTTGAACTCGCCACCTCTGGCATATGGGGCCAGCACCTTACTCCTTTGAGCCACAGGCACCACCCCACCCCAGAGTTTGAGATTGCCATGAGGTAAGATGCCATGGCACTCTACTGGGAGAAAGGAAGTGAGATTCTGTCTCAAAAAAAAAAAAAAAAAAAAAACAAGGGAAGAAAGAAAGACAAATTGAAAAATTCAAGGGACAGAGAAAAAAAAGTGAAGAAAAATGAACAGAACCTCAGTGATCTGGGACCACATTAAGTGTTACAACATATACATAATGCGGCCTCAAAGGGCAAAAAAGGAAAGAGGAAGAAAGCGATTTTTTTTTTTTTTTGAGACAGAGTCTCATTTTATCACCCTCGGTAGAGTGCCGTGGCGTCACAGTTCATAGCAACCTCAGATCCTGGGCACAAGTGATTCTCTTGCCTCAGCCTCTCAAGTAGCCGGAACTACAGGCATCCACCACACTATCCAGCTATTTTTATTTTTATTTTTATTTTTATTTTTATTTTTATTTTATTTTATTTTGAGACAGAGCCTCAAGCTGTCACCCTGGATAGAGTGCTGTGGTATCACAGCTCACAGCAACCTCCAATTCCTGGGCTCAAGAGAGTCTCCTACCTCCGCCTCCCAAGTAACTGGGACTACAGGCGCCCGCCACAACGCCCGGCCATTTTTTGGTTGCAGCTGTCATTGTTGTTTGGCGGCCCCAGGCTGGATTTGAATCCACCAGCTCAGGTGTATGTGGCTGGAGCCTTAGCCTGTTGGGCCACAGGCACTGAGCCTATCCAACTATTTTTAGAGGAGGGGGTCTTGCTCTAGCTCAGGCTGGTCTCGAACTCATGAGCTCAGGCGATCTGCCTGCCTTGGCCTCACAGAGCAGAAAACAATTTTTGAAAAATTATGCTGGTTGCATTTCATACTTGGTGAAAAACATTAACTTATAGATCCAAAAAATCCATATAAGACAAAAAGAAGAAAAACCACACATGACATATCAGAGTCAAACTGCTTCAAGAGAAGAACAAAGAGAAAATCTGGACATATGGACAGGAATCAATGATAAGATTGATGGGTGACTTCTCATCAGAAACAGATGATGGGTGACTTCTCATCAGAAACCTTGAAGGCCAGAAGGAAAGGGAATGATACTCAAGTATCAAGTGTTTAGAGAAAAGAAATGACAACCAAGCACTGTGGCCAGCAAAATCACCCTTCAAAAATGAAATACATTGCCAGGTAAGCAAAAACTGAGAGAAATCATTGCCAGCAGACCTGCAATAAAATAAATTCTTAAAGGAAATTCTACAGGTTGAAGGGAAATGATACCCGAAGGTAACTAAAATGCACAGGAAGAAACAAGGAGCAGCAGAACTGGTAAACGTGTGTGAATATAAAACATCATATATATATATATATATATATATATACAGGGTGGACATAAAGTTCGTGTGCAATTTATAATAGTTTAGCATATTAAATTGCCCACGAACCTTATGTCTACCCTGGATTGTGTGTGTATGTATGTATATATGTATATTATTTTTCATGATGCGCCCTCTGCTGGTGTGTATATGAACTGCATGCACCTGTTACAAAAAATCGGAAAATCGGTCACCTTCCTTCTCTCTACACAGAGCTCAGGACACCCACGGACATGTATATATGTATATAATAGTCTCTCTCTCTTTTTATTTCTTAAGGCAAAGTCATCAGTGACACAGAAAATTGCAGAGAGAGCAGGGCTGTAGGAGTTAGAGGAAGTCATCACCTCTCTTCAAAAGTATCCATGAGACCTCATACATGTGTAGGTAAGAGTTTAAAAACTGCACGAAAAACGTTTTGGAATTTATAGGTGAACTGATTCTGTGAGACAGAGACAGCTCCCAGTCAGCCAGGATATCATGAGAGTAAACAACAGGTAATCTGTTTTGCCAGATGATTTTGCGCAGCCGGAAGCCAATGGAAGCTTTCTGAGATGCTTGAGGCGCAGGGAGCAAAGGCTCTTGCCTCCCTAAGGGTCACTGAAAACTCACTAACGGGAGGCAGAGGCAGGAACCGACTCTGCGCAGTATTCGATTGTGCTCCGCCCTCTGCTGGTGCGTGTGTGAACTGCATGCACCTGTCACATCCGGAAAATCGGTCACCTTCCTTCTCCCTACATGGAGCTCAGGACACCCACGGACAGAAACAAGCAATCTTCGCGCGAAAGCTGAGGTTCAATTTTGGTGGCGGCCATGAAACTTCAGGTCATTTTACTCAAATGCTTCGTCTGAAAAAAATTACTTCACAAACTTACGTAGTGGATCCGTACCACCTGCCTCGCACTGCTATAAGGACAAATGCCACCTAACTTATTATTCAAAGGCGTTCTGCGAGTAAGGTCTTTTAGTAAACCCATCTTACGGAGGGGGAAACTGACACGGGGGCTAGTCACATGCTGCTCCTGAGCCGCAAGCTGGGTTCACCCCAGATAACCCGGCCTCTTTCTTTTTAATATAACAGTTTTGTTGAGTTATAATTTACATACCACACAATTCACTCATCTTGGTGGGTTTTAGTATGGTCACAGATGTGTGCAACCATCACCACAGTAAATTTTACAGCGTTTTCGCCCCCCCCCCGAGAAGCCCCATATCCCTTGTAGCCACTCCCTACTCCCTCCCTGCCACCCCAGGAGACCACCAATCGACTTTCTGTCTCTAGAGATTCTTCTAATCTGGAGGGAAGCAGGTAACGTGTGACCTGTTGTGAGGGCTCCTTTCACTGAACACAATGTTTTCCAGGTCCATTCGTTTGTCTTTGGATCAGCACTTCATTCCTTTTATGTCCGAATAATATTCCATTGTACGGAGATATCACATCATCATATTTATCAATCTTTAACGTTTACAATCTTTAATGATTACGAATAATGCAGCTATGAACTTCCATGTACAAGTTTGGGGGGCCGTATGTTTTCATGCCTCTTGAATTTATACCTAGGAGTGGAATTGCTGGGTCATATTTGACCTTTTGAGGAATTTGCAGACTGTTCCCTCATTACCTTTTTTTTTTTTTTTTTGCAGTTTTGGCCGGGGCTGGGTTTGAACCCGCCACCTCTGGCATATGGGGCCAGCTCCCTACTCCCTTGAGCCACAGGCACCACCCTCATTACTCTTTTTTTTTAAGACAAGGACACTGAGGAAGGCCTAAAGAGGAAAGGGACTCTTCAAGGTCAAACCACAACATGAAGAGAACCTGACACCAGGTCTCCGACTCCCCGCCAGTGCCCCTCACACTACACACACTGCCCCTCGGGTGAGGAGACGTCGCCCAGTCGACAAATACTCTGGGTGAGGAGACATCACCCAGTCAGTCCACAAGCGCCTCGTGAGCACCCAGCACTTTGCCACACTCTGCCCCTTGCCTGCTTGGCTGACTTCTCCTTTCATCTGTTGGAAAATTTCCTTTCATACCAAGTCTAAATACATAAAGCGCTCCCAGGAGCTTCCACCTGACAGCGGAGGTGGAAGGAAGGAAGGAAAAAGTTAGTCACATTAATGGAAGAAGCTCGTGCAAAAAAAGCAAGATTCTAGGCTCCGGTCATCATAATCAGGTTTTCCAACTGCACAGATGCCTGGCGGGGAGATATCTGAGACTCACCCAGAATGCAGGGTGATGCTCTATTGTGCGGAACTGCTGCTCTTACCCTCATCCCTGCCCATACTGCCCCCAAATCTCAGTTGCATCCTCATTGTCACGACAGCAAACAGCTGCCCCACACCTTTCCTAAGTTTCCCGTCACAGTGGTCCCACCCCTTGGAAGCCCTGCTTTAGACACCTGCTGCCTCTCTCAGCTTCTCTGCCTTCCCACCTGCCCCATCCCTGCCGTCTAGGGCAAAGCAGCTTCCTGCTTACTCTATGCGGGTTCTATTGAACCTGCTTTCTTGGGGTATTTTTGGGGGGAGACCGAGTCTCACTCAGGTGCCCTGGGTAGAGTGTCATGGCATCATAGCTTACAGCAACCTCAAACTCTCGGGCTCAAGCAACCCTCTTGTCTCAGCCTCTCTAATAGCTGGGACAACAGGCACCTGCCACAACACCTGGCTAGTTTTTCTATTTTTTTAAGTAGAGACAGGCTCTCACTTCGGTCAAACGGGTCTTGGACTCAGAGCTCAGGCAATCCGCCTGCCTCTGCCTCCGCTAGTGCTAAGATTACAGGCGAGCGCCCCTGCGCCCAGTCCTGCAGCTACTTTCTAAGTTCTGACATCTCCTTGAAGCTTGCTTATGATCAAGAACAGAGTCTCCTTGTTCCCAGCTCTGGGCCACCTTCCCATCTCTTCCTGGACAGCCCAGCTGAATGGGGGAGATCGGCAAGGGGTAAAAGGAGATATCAGAAAAACCACCACTGGTTACTACTTACAGACAATTCTCCCACCATCCACTTAATGCGGGAACAACATGAACAAAGAACAAAGGCAGCCCGTGCTGAGAACAGGTGTAATCAATTTCTTCCAAGAGACAAACGTCCTCCAGAAGGCAACCCTGGGAAGGGGACCTTATGCCTGGGGTACTGCAGAGGATGCAGGGGCAGAAGGGATGGGAGAGTGGTAGGAGAGGTCTGAGGGGCCAAGAGATAAGAGGAGAGAAAAGTAAGGAACAAATATGGAGATTGGCTGTGTCACTGCCTTACCAGCTGCCCCCACAGCCTCTCTTCTGGAGGCCACCTGCAGGCTCCAAACTTCTTTGGTGGCTCACCCAAACTTAAAAAAAAAAAAAAAAAAGAAAGTTTGCTATCCAGCTGTTGTGGTGGGCACCTGTAGTTCCCAGCTACTGTGGAGGTTGAGGCAAAACATGCATGAGCCCAAGAGTTTGAGGTTGCCGTGATCTATGAGGCCACGGCACTCTACCCAGGGCGACACAGTGAGACTCTGTCTCAAAAAATTAAAATTAAAATTAAAATTTACAGAATGTTGAGCATCAACATTTGTTTATGCATTTATTTAGTTATTTACTTGTGTAAACAAGTCCCCCTAAATGTATTTATCTATTCCATACCTGTATTATCTATCAATATTTATTATAATAGTGGTCTTCAAATTTGGATACATAGACCACGACAGTTTGAGAATTTATTTCTTGTTCTTTACTTGCCATGTGCTTTCTTGCCTAAAATCTGATGTGTCTGAGAATAAACTTGCATTCACAGAAGGTCTTCTCCCACCTAACAGAAGAAAGCCACCCCCTTACTTCCCCAGATCTCGCTAAGGTGACTCTGGGCAGGGGGTGAAAGGTATCTCGCACAGAAATGATTCAAAAGATTGATTTGCAAAACCTCCATTAAAGTTGAAGCATCATAAATGTCTGGGGCTCCACCTTTTATACAGGAGGTGAAGTTGAGCGTTGGGAATGAAATACCACAGCCCACATCGTTGAGGGGAGAGTAGCCAGGTGGGAGTTTGACAATTTTCATTTGATGGCCCGTCCTCTTTCATAAAATGCATCATTCATGACAGAGCATCCCTGGAGAGTAAAGCAAACAAGCCTGAGTAACAGATACTGAGGCTGAAGATAGTTTTTAAAAATGCATTTAAACATGAACAATTTTTTTCAGCTAATTTCAATACTTGCTTTGAGGACAACATGCAATTCAGAACAGCAGAAGCAATATTGGTTTGTGACACTCTTTCCAGAGCAAGTACAATGTTTCCTTGGGCTACTCAACATTTCAAAATGCTGCAGATAAAACAAAACCTCATAGAATAAACCTTAATTTCTCTCAGGGTTAGTGTGTCTTATTCTATGAGGTCGTTAAAGCTTATTTTTATCTAGTCACATGAAATACTTAATCTGATTGTAGCTTATCCTAATTTTAGTTTTAAAAATGTTTCTATGTTCTCTACTTCCTAATTTTGAAATTTATGTGCCAGAAAAATGCACCTTTAACATTTTTTTTTTCCAAGACAGAGCCTCAAGCTGTCGCCCTGGGTAGAGTGCTGTGGCATCACGGCTCACAGCAACCTCCAATTCCTGGGCTCAAGCAAGTCTCTTGCCTCCGCCTCCCAAGTAGCTGGGACTTCAGGTGCCCACCACAATGCCCGGCTATTTTTTGGTTGCAGCCGTCATTGTTGTTTGGCGGGCCCGGGCTGGATTTGAACCGCCAGCTCAGGTGTACATAGCTAGCACCTTAGTCACTTGAGCCACAGGCACTGAGCCTAACATTCTTATATATTTCTTTCTTCATCCCTGAAATACGTAGAAAATGTTTAATCTTGATGCTTTCTTATGAAAATAATGTAATTATACTCATTTTACCACTTGATTTTTAAGTAATTATTCTTAAAGATTAGACTTCAAGAGCAGCACCTGTGGCTCACTGAGTAGGGCGCTGGCCCCATATACCGATGGTAGTGGGTTCAAATCTGGCCTCAGCCAAACTGCAAAACAGAAAAATAGCTGGGTGTTGTGGCGGGCACTTGTAGTCCCAGCTATTCGGGAGGCTAGGCAAGAGAATCACCTAAGCCCAGGAGTTGCTGTGAGCTGCATGGTGCCACGGCACTCTACAATGGGCAATAAAGTGAAACTCTGTCTCTACAAAAAAAAAAAAAGATTAGACTTCAAAATTCAAAAATTCATATATATATATTTACAAATATATATATACATATTTATATATTTTTCATATATATATTTAGCTTTCTTTCTTTTTTTTTTTTTGTGACAGAGCCTCAAGCTGTCACCCTGGATAGTGTGCCATGGCATCACAGCTCATAGCAACCTCCAATTCCTGGGCTCAAGTGAGTCTCTTGCCTCTGCCTCCCAAGTAGCTGGGACTACAGGTGCCCGCCACAACGGCCGGCCATTTTTTGGTTGCAGCCGTCATTGTTGTTTGGCGGGTCCTGGGGCTGGATTCGAACCTGCCAGCTCAGGTGTACGTGGCTGGCGCCTTAGCCCGTTGAGCCATAGGCGCCAAGCCTTTCACCAGTTCTTTTTAAATTGTTATGTTACTAGTCTTACTGGAAGTTACCAAGCATATGCTGAAGAACTATGACATTAATTGCAAGTGTTGTGTTTATTCATTTTCTAACCTCCTCCAAGTCCAAGGATGTTTAGACCCTGAGAATTTAAAGAGCAATACTTTTTGTTCTTTCAATAAGTGTAATACTTGTTTTAAAACAGGGCAGAGATAGGCTGAGACCCAACTTTCTTTCCTTTTCTTTCTTTTTTTTTGAGACAGTGTCAAGCTGTCGCCCTGGGTAGAGTGCCATGGCATCGTAGCTCACAGTAACCTGAAACTTTTGGGTTTAAGAGATTCTCTTGCTTCAGGTAGCTGGGACTACAGGCACCTACTACAATGCCTAGCTATTTTTTTTTTCTATTGTTTTTAGTAGACATGGGGTCTTGTTCTTGCTCAGGCTGGTCTCGAACTCCTGAGCTCCAGCAACCCACCCGCCTTGGTTTCCCAGAGTGCTAGGATTATAGGCATGAGCCACTGTGTTGGCCTCTGCTCACGATTAAGAATATAGGATTAAAACACTGACTAAAGACTCCAAACATATGGGTGGAACTTGTCAAGTCTGTGCTTGCAGCTGTGTTGTATTAGTAGCTAGCCTGGATTCTGAACAATGGGCTCCCTGCTCCACCAGCCACCCACTTCACTGTGTAGCTACTCTAAGCCAAAGGGACAAGCACAAGGATTCTAATGTGTGGGCAAATATCTGACATTTAGAACAAATCACAGAGACATCAATAGGATTGGGGTCATCTCTCCTGGTATTCTGCATATAGTTTCTGAACCACCTGTTCCCAGGATCTGTAATTTCCAAACCTGGAACACCCTCAGGGCTGTCCTCTAACATTTGCTTTGTGTTGTAGTGTCTTTCTTCCTTTAGAACAGTGGTTCTCAACCTTCCTAATGCCACGAACCTTTAATGCAGTTCCTCATGTTGTGGTGACCTCCAAGCATAAAATTATTTTCGTTGCTACTTCATAACTATAATTTTGCTACTGTTAAGACTTGTAATATAAATATCTGATAGGCAGGATGTATTTAGGTGACCCCTGTGAAAAGGTCGTTTGACCCCCAAAAGGATTATGACCCACAGGTTGAGAACTGCTGCTTTAGAAGGAGCCTATCTACCTGTTAGTCTTTAAGCAATCTGTTAAACTACTTCTCTTCTAAGAGTACTACTTATTACCTTGTAGGGTGGATTTTCATGTTTTAATCCAAAGGAAGGTTTCATTATTTTTAGGAATTTGGATGGCCCAAATCTTCTTGATTCAGTCTTTCCAGGTCATTTTATGAAATCTTGATTTGAGGCAGCGCTTGTGGGTAGGGCGCCGGCCCCATATACCTAGGGTGGCAAGTTCAAACCCGGCCCCAGCAAAACTGCAACAAAAAAATAGTCAGGTGTTCTGTTGGGCGCCTGTAGTCCCAGCTACTTAGGAGGCTGAGGCAGAAGAATCACCTAAGCCCATGAGCTGGAGGTTGCTGTGAGCTGTGATGCCACCACACTCTACCAAGGTGACAAACTGGAATCTGTCTCTTAAAAACAACAAAAAAGAAATCTTGATATGGTCTATCCAGGTCATTTAAACAAAGATTTAAATAATTTGGCCCTCTTTGTCAAATAATTTAGACTTCTGAAATAAGAATATAAAAAAAGTTGAAATAATTCTTATTTCATTATTTAGTCAAGAACATGTGCTAAGTTTAGACTTTTTATATGTATTATTCCTTTTCTTTTTGGAAAACTTTGAGAAATATGGATTATCATCCCAGTTTTACAGAAGAATAAATTTTAGCTAGAAGCATTAAATAACTTAAGTTCCCTTACAAGCAGCAGGGTTGGGCTTGGAATCCTGACTTGTCTCTAACTTGCTCATTTGCAGATGAATATCTTGAGGCCAAAGTAGACAACTAATTTTCCAGAGTAACAGATTATAATTAGGAGCCTCACAGCTCCTTTGCACTTTTCTTTTTATTATTTCATAGTTAGAAGTTACATAATTTCCAATGATATTATGTAACTGCTTTTTGTTTTAACAATACTATGTATGAGATTGGAGTGGGTGAGTATAGAGAGGAGAGAGTTAAATAACATGAAGCCAATTAAAAAGAGACTCTAGATACAAACAGCCTTTCGTTGAAGGACAGTATCATCCTCATAGTCTGATAAAGTTCAAATGGTATCATATTAGCTAGCATGAACAATAAATATTAAGATTTTTTAAAAGCAGTCTGTGAAAACCACAGATTTCTTAAGTTCATTTGTGTGCTTCCAGCTCTGCCTTGTTAGGCTACAAATGAAATGCTACCTCTCCTCCCCGCCCCTGTTTTCCACTTTTCCTATGACTTTAAAAAATAAAATTTTCCCTTGGTAACCATTTTCCCTGGTTACTTTCTTGGCTGATTTTCTGCACAAAGCACTGAAAGGCATTTATCCCCAAGGGAGGCCGTTATTTTAGATTTTACTAAGAAGTCAGCTAGCATTTTTCAACATTCCCTTCTGTGCTTTGTTTTTAAAGAAAGCTCTGATTTTGTTTCATTTTCAGCTGGAGACTTAAATGACACCAAGCAAAGCCTACTTAGTTTAGATATCCAGGTAAAAAAGTTTTAAATTTTAAGTTTTTACTAAGGCATGTGGGATGGTTTTAATATCTGGGTATTTTATGTTGCAAATGTATTTAACCCTTCAGTAAATTAGCTCTTTACAAATAGATTTTAAAAGTTCAAAGTGTCTATTATTCTGTTTTCTTGTGTTTTTCAGGTTGTAGTTCCCAAGTACTTAAAACTATACAGAAGTAGAATTAAATTATTTTTATATGTTTAGATACAATTATGTGCTTAATAGAAGTATACATTGGTTTGAAAATTTCATTCTTTTTCAATTTTTAAGTCCTAAAAGAACATAAATGATCAAAAATGTTTTTCTTTTTAAACATGTTGAATAAAGTGAAAAGAGATGACCGACATCTCATGGATTCTTGTAGAAGTTTAAAATTCTAATAGTTTTAAAATTTATGGAAGACAACTGATGAAAAACTTCACATGCAGAAAAATAAGTTAAGATTTTCAGATGATACTTAATGTTGGGATGAAAAAATACGGGCTACAAGGAAAAAATGTACTTGATAAAAATGATGCTGTAATTAGAATGCCAGAAAATTTGCCTCGAGAAACATATACACTCAATTATGAACTTGCTTATTAAAGCAAATGTTAAACACAAAGGCAAATTATATAAGTGACTGAAAATGACAAAGGCCTAAGCATCACTTATTTGTATTGAGAGGCCATTTCATAAAATTTAAACATTTCAATAAGACTATTTAGATGCTTAACTTTTTTCAAAATTAAGATAGTTCTAAATTTATTTCTCTACATTTCTACTTACATTTCTGGATAAGTAAAAATGAATAAATCTTATGGGAAAAAGTGAGACTAAAAGAGGTTATTTCTAGGATAAGGATACTGGGAGAGAGGAATGTGCTCAGTCTGGCAATAGTTGGCATGTTCTTTCCTAAGTAATCAGTCAGGCAATGCCTCGTAAGTGAGTGCTTAGAAGAGGCCCAGGGACAGCAGGATGTCTGAGACCTTCATGAGAGTTTAATTTCAGAACCTGCAGATCCAGGGCCTGACCCTCACAACAGGATGGAAGGTCTGCATATATGATTGTCATACCAAGAAAATTTCAGTGTACACATCTTTTGCATTGCAGAGCATTTGTGATGTACATCTAAAGCCACCTCCCCTGCCACTCAACAAATTCTAGTTCTAACCTGGCTCTCAGTTCAATTTTTCATATTGCTTTCCCTAGCTGCTTTGCTATTCCTTTCCAACATACTACCTTGCTCTGTGAATTGATTTTCATGATTTCAGGTGGCAATCAGCTAGTGGATTTGCTTCGTCTTTACATTTTATATGCTAGTTTACTTAAAACTAAAGTCAACTACAAAAAGTTATTCAAATATAATTACTTTCAATGATCTACAGTAATAGTTTTGAAATGACTACAGTAATTAATGCGTATATATATTTAAAAAGAAGAAACCTATATGGTGAGGCTAGCTGACATGAAGATATCTTAGAGGCTACCATTTGTTCAGCTAAGGGACATGGTGGCAAGTCAGAATATGAACCAAGTAAGACCTGCCTACAATAGAATGACTCTCGCAGATGAAGTTATAAAAGAACTACTAAGATTCAAGAGGGCAAACTGAGCACACATTGTGTCCTCTTCTTCTCTTATAAAATCCTTAGTAATAATAGAAGATATATTATAAACAAATAATACATGAATATACAGCTGTATTAAAAAATAAAATGACCAATTTTTGGTGGGACAGAAACTATGAGAAATCCATCACAGATGAAGAGAATGAATGGGAATGAATTTAAAGAGGGAAATGTAGCCTTGACAAGGCAGTGTCAGGAGAAAACTGAGTAAAGAGAAATTTTATGGGAAAGAAAGAAATTTTTAGTTTAAAAGATCCCAAGAAGGATAAATAAACAACAACCTATATCTAGGCACATTATAGTAAAATTTCTGAATATCAAAGATATGTTGAAAATTTGAAAAAAAAAATTTTAGGAAGAAAAAACATTTCTTACAAATGGATAAAAATCAAATTCAAGTCAAACTTCTTGTCAGCAACAGTAAATATATGAAAATAATTATCTAGTATCTGTAAATATTAAAGGGAAATGTTTAAAATTATCTTGAAACCACAATTCTATTTCCAAGTAAACAAAATATTTTAAGATCAATAAGAACCACAAAATATTATAACCTACAAAATCCTCTGAGAAAAAGAAGATATGTTTCTGGAAGAAACAAAATGAATCTGAGCAAGTTTCTACTTCTGATAATGGCAGACAAGACAAGTGAAACCATTAGATCTGCTGAGAATAACTAGAAAAGATGAGAAAATCAATAGGGCCAATATTTGGGATAGGAGTGAAACCCACAGAAGTTTGAAATAGTTCTTCTTGTGGAAGGATCTGTGGATTCCAGAAGAGATGCTCGAGAAGATAAATAGCTTCATGAGGCTACAGAGAAACAAAGAAAAAGGGCTAAACAAGCAGGGGGGTGACATGGAAAAGTAATGCTGGTGAAATCAGTAGGCTTTGGGTTGGACCCAAAGTGTAATTAATTTTATATGGTGAAGCCTAGCTTCAAATCACTCAATATACGATTGGTAGTATGACTGATCATCTTTGGATAGAAAATACATCATCCTACGCTTCAGAGTATTTTCCTAATTTTTCATATACAATATCTAGCACTCAATCAAAGGTCACCAGGCATATAAAGAGACAGAATAACATGGCTAAAAACCTAAAGAAATAATGGACAACAAAAACAGACAAAAAGATTGAGAAAACCTAGTCTTCAGACACAAAATTTAAAACAAATGTTATCAATATGTTAAAAAAGTAAAAGATGAGAGATGAAATTAAAAATTTCAATGAAGATTGTAAACAATAAAAGGAACCCATTGAAAACCTGAAAACTAAAAAAATACAATAAAATAAATAAGTAAGCCAGTGGACAGATTTAATACCAGACAAACCACAGCTGAAGAGAATGTTAATGAATTGGAATATGAGTTCAGAGAATAACCAGAATGAAGCATGGAATGATAGAAGGACAAAAAAATACAAAGAAAGGGAAAGTGACATTAAAGACACAAAGAGAGGCTCGGCGCCTGTGGCTCAACGGGCTAAGGCAAGAGACTTGCTTGAGCCCAGGAATTGGAGGTTGGTGTGAGCTGTGATGCCATAGCACTCTATCCAGGGTGACAGCTTGAGGCTCTGTCTCAAAAAAAAAAAAAAAAAAAAAATACACAAGGAGAAAGTTACCATGCAAGAGTACTATAGTTCTAGAAAGAAAAATGAGAGGGAAAGGTAAAGTACTATTTTATTTGAAGAGATAGGGCTGAGACATTTCCAAATTTGATGAACAATGTCAGGCCATAAATTCAAGAAGTGCTATGAATCCCAAATAGAATAAAAGCAAGAAAATCATACCTTCATATACCAAGAAAATACAGCTGAAAACCAAAGGCAATGAGAACATCTTTAAAAGTAGCCAGGAAAAAAATGTTAATTTTAAAGGAGAAATAATTAGATTGAGAGATCACTTCTCAAATGAAATCAATGGAAAAAGAAGACACAGAAATTGTGTCCTCTAGTCAGGCATGGTGGCTCATACCTAGCTACTGAGGAGGCTGAGGTAGAAGGACTGGGTGAGGCCAGGAGTTCAAGACCAGTGTGGGCAACACAGTCGGACACCCATCTCTAAAAATTAATTTAAAAAAAAAAAAAAAACTTGGCTGGGTTTGGTACCACATGCCTCTAGTCCAAGCACCAAGGAGACTGAGGTGAGAGGATGGCTTGAAGCCATGAGATTGAGACCTACCTGGGAAACATAACAAGACCTTTTCTCTAAGAAAAGAAAAAAAGAATAAAAAAAAAAAGAGAGAGAAAGAAAAAAGAAAAGAAATTATATTTTCAAAATGTGGAAAGAAAATACTTGTCAACCTAGAATTCTATATCCAGCAAATATATCCTTTCAGAAGAAAAGTAATATATAAACATTTTCAGATAAATAAAAAGAATTAATCATCAACAGATCTGCATAAAAGGAATTACTAAAAGGTGTTCTTTAACCAGAAAGAAAATAATAATAGAAGATTGGAGATACAAGAACAAATGAGAAAAACAAAAAGAATAAATGTTTAGCCTACTTGAAATAAGTGATTCTCAACTGAGGGGCCAAGTTACATTTGGTAATGCCTAGAAACATTTTTAGTTGTCACAAGTAGGGGGAAGGTGCTAGTGGCATCTAGTCTGCGGAGGCCAGGGGTGCTTTTCTTTTGTTTTCTTGTTTTTTTTTCCAAGACAGAGCCTTAAGCTGTCACCCTGGATAGAGTACTGTGGTATCACAACTCACAGTAACCTCCATTCCTGGGCTCAGGCGAGTCTCTTGCCTCTGCCTCCCAAGTAGCCAGGACTACAGGCGCCCGCCACAATGCCCAGCCATTTTTTGGTTGCAGCTGTCATTGTTGTTTGGTGGGGCGGGCTGGATTCGAACCCGCCAGCTCAGGTGTACATGGTAGGCGCCTTAGCCCATTGAGCCACAGGCTCTGAGCCAGGGGTGCTTTTCAATATCCTCTAATATATAGGCCGGTTCCCTATAAAAAAAACAATTATCTGGCTTAGAATGTTAACAGTGCTGAGGCGTGGCGCCTGTGGCTCAACGAGCTAAGGCACCAGCCATGTACACATGAGCTGGCGGGTTCGAATCCAGCCTGGGCCCGCCAAACAACAATGACGACTGCAACCAAAAAATGGCCGGGCGTTGTGGCGGGTGCCTAAAGTCCCAGCTACTTGGAAGGCAGAGGCAGGAGACTCGCTTGAGCCCAGGAATTGGAGTTTCCAGGGTGACAGCTTGAGGCTCTGTCTCAAAAAAAAAGAATGTTAACAGTGCTGAGATTAACAAAAATCTGATCCAGCCAGGCGTTGTGGCAGGCACCTATAGTCCCAGCTACTTGGGAAGCTGAGGCAAGAGAATTGCCTAAGCCCAGGAGTTGGAGGTTGATGCGAGCTGTGACACCACAGCACTCTACCTAGGGAGATAAAGTGAGACTCTGTCTCTATGAAAAAAAAAAAAATTGAATTAAAAAAATCAAAATGATAGATTTTTCCCCTTGAAAGTTTAGGCTAAAAACATGGGCACATATCATACATGCGAGCAGTATATATGGCAAAATATGCTATATTAATATTAGACAAACTAGATTATATGACAAAAGCACTACTAGAGACAATGAAAGTATCTACCTAATGATAAAGGACCAGAAAGATATGACAATTCTAAATTTATATATACTTATAGTTATCAGGACAAACAGGACAAATCTTTAGGATAATTAGAACAGATAGAGTGATAGTGTTAAAATCTTCCAAATGCTTATTGATACACTCCCTGCTATTTTAAAAATATACTTTATTTACTTATTTAGAGACAGAGTCTCACTCTGGGTAGAGTGCCCTGGCATCATAGCTCACAGCAACCTCAAACTCTTAGGCTCAAACAATTCTCTTGCCCAGCTTCCTGAGTAGGTGGGACTACAGGTGCCCACCATAACACCCTGCAAAACTATTCAGGCAGTAAAAGATTAGTGGTGCCAGGACTTGGGATGGGGAGGGATGAATAGGTGGAACACAGAGGATTTTTAGTGCAGTGAAACTATTCTGATACACTACAGTTGGCCCTTTGTATCCTGGGCTCTGTATCTATAAATTTAATCAATGAATTTATAATGTAGTTAGGCCTACTGTGGTGGCATCTATACTGAAGATATGCAGACTTTGTTTTTCTTGTCATTATTCTCAAAGCGATACAGTATAACAAGTATTTACATGAGCTTTACATTGTATTTGGTGTAAGTGATCTTGAGATGATTACAGTATAGTGCATGAGTAGGTTATATGCAAATACCAAGCCATTTTATATAAGGGACTTGAACATGCTCAGATTTTGGTATCCTTGAGGAGGGGTTTTGGAACCAATCCCCTATAGACACCAACGGACTATTTCATTATTCAGATGGATGCATGTCAGCCAGGTACAATGGCTCACACTTATAATCCTACTGGGAAGCCAAGGCAGGTGGATTGCTTGAGCTCAGGAATTTGAGATCATCCTGAGCAAGAGCAAGACCTCATTTCTGCTATAAACAGAAAAAGTACCTGGCATCATAGTGGGCCTGTAGTCCCAGCTACTCAGGACACTGAGGTAGGAGGACCCCTTGAGCCCAAGAATTTGAGGTTGCTGTGAGCTACAATGACATTATGGTACTCTACACAGGGCAATAGAGTGAGGCTCTCTCTCAAAAAAAAAAAAAAAAAAAAGATGGATACAGATGTCATTTAACATTTGTCAAATCTGATAGCATGTACAATATCACGAGTGAAACCTAATGCAAACTGTGGACTTTGGGTGATAATGATGTGTCAGTATAGATTCATGAGAGGTGTGAGATGTTGGTAGGCAGGAAAAGGGTATATGCAAGTTCTATATTTTCCACTCATTTTGCTGTTAACCTGAAACTCTAAAAATTAAGTCTATTGGCCAGGCGTGGTGGCTTACGCCTGTAATCCCAGCATTCTGAGAAACTGAGGGAGGATTGCTTGAGTTCAGGAGTTCGAGACCAGCCTGAGCAAGAATAAGACCCCATCTATTCAAGAAATTAAAAAAAAAAAAAATTAGTGGATATAGGGGTGTGTTCCTGTGGTCTCCGCTATTCGGAGGCTGAGGCAGGGAAATTGTTTGAGCCTAAGACTTTGAAGTTGCTGTGAGCTGTGATAATACTACTGTTACTGTAGCTGGGATGACAGAGTCAGACTCTCCAAAAACAAAAAAACCAAAAAAAAACCCACAATAAAATAAGTTTGGTTTGGATTTTTAAAAATACTGTCCATGTTTTTGTTTAGGATGGTTAACATTTCCTCTACTTCTTTAACAACATAACTTTCAATGACTTACTTAATAATTATATCGGCTATGTCATTTCTGATTTGGTTTCCATAGATTGATTTTATCATCTCTATGGACCAAATTTTTCCCACATTGTGTACAGTGGATTCCACAACATTTGGTGCTCTGGGACGAGGTTAAGTTATTTCAAACAGTCTGATTCTTTTAGAAAGGCTTGCTTCTAAGATCTGTTAAGTGGGATCAGAGCAGATTTTAGCCTAGGGCTAATTCTTTTCCTCTACTGAGGTAATGCCTTTTTGAGTACTCTACCAGATGCCCTGTTGAATTAAAAGGTTTTCCACTCTGCCTAGTGGAACACAAACTCTTCCTGGTCTTTTTAAGCTCCAGAGTTTTTTTTTTTTTTTGAGACAGAATCTCACTTTGTCATCCTTGGTAGAGGGCTATAGCAGCATAGCTCACAGCAACCTCTAACTCTTGGGCCTAAGTGATCCTGTTGCCTCAGCCTCCCAAGTAGCTGGGACTACAGGTGCCTGGCAGGATGCCCAGGTAACTTTTAGAGATGGGGTCTCCTGCTTGCTCATGCTAGTCTCGAACTCTCGAGCTCAGGCAATCCACCTGCCTCAGCCTCCCAGAGGGCTAAGATTACAGGCATGAGCTACTGAGCCTATTAAGCTCCAGAGATTTTTTTCCTTTGTCCTTTATGGTAGTTCTTTCCCTAGTCTTGAGTAGTTATTAACACACATGTGCTATTTAGTACTCAGGTGAAGACTTGAGATCCCTGAAAGGCTTTCTCTGGGCTAGCTTTCACCCCTCCATACTGTGCCCTATGAACACTAGTCTCTTTAAGGTCCTGTTTCCCAGCTCTTTCTTTTCAACTCCAGAAAACTGTTGGACGCTGCCTGGGTTCCCTTTCTGTGCTATAATCCTGGAAAGTTATACCCAGGTATAAGGCATTAAGCAGGTCAAGCACAGGAGCCTTAGGAATTTCGATTCACCCTCTTCTTGCGGATCATTGTCCTGATATGCTGTATGTTTAATGTTTGGAAAATGCTTCATATATTTTGTCCTATTTTTAAGTTGTTTCGTGTAAGAACTATATCTGGTCCCTGTTACTCTGTCTTGGCTAGCAGTTATATTTGGTAAGTTTTGTCACAATGCTAGAATACTGGCTAACAAGTTCTCTCGGAAGTGTCAGAGAACACTTCACAACCTCTGTTCATGGAGTTGTCCAACTGGCAGGAATGATGTCTGGCAATACAAGGATGATAAGCTCCACAGAACAATTCTCATATTCTTGATCTTCAGATGATATACCATATGGTGGAATATCAAAAATAGGTCGGGTAGTGACATCAGTATCTAGGCCAAGGACCCAGGATAGGGACCCTGTGTTAGCTACAATCATTGCAAATTTCTACTGAGAGAATAATACAACAATATTTGGCCAGACTTAAAACTGATAGCCTGCATTTTCTAAACACTTAGGTGGTAGACACTGTGGCTTTAGGAAGGTGCCAGTAGTCCCAGCTCATGGTTTTCCATTAGAATGCACTTGGAATTTCCCACAGTTTATCTTAGGTTATGAAGCAGACCGCTACAATAACAGGATCTGGACATCAACAGATTATAGCTGTGTGTCTCTTAACCATGGGGATATACAATTTGAGAAAGGAACTGTTAGGTAATTTTGTCATTTGAAAATTACAGAGGGTATAGTCACACAAACCTAGATGATATAGCCTACTACACATCTAGGCTATATGATATGTGGCCTGTTGGCTCTTGGCTACAAAGTTGTATAGCATGTTACTATACTGAATAGTACAGGCAATTAAAACGCAATGACAAGTATGTGTGTATTTAGGCATATCTAAATACAGAAAAGGCATGGTAAGATTACTATATAAAAAATAAAAATTGGTACATCTGTATAGGTTACTTTCCATGAATGGAGCATGGAGAACTGGAAGTTGCTCTGGATAAGTCAGTCCTGAGTGAATGTGAAGCCCTTGGACATTACTGTACACTCTATATACACTTAGGCTACACTAAATTTATAAAAATTTCTCTTTTCTTTTGTAATAAACTAACCTTAGCTTACTGTAAATTTTTTACTTAACAAATTTTTTTTCCTTTTTTTTTTTTTTTTTTTTGAGATGGAATTTCACTTTGTTGCCCTTGGTAGAGTGCCAAGGCGTCATAGCTCATAGCAACCTCAAACTCTTGGGCTCAAGCGATTCTCGTCTTAGCCTCCCAAGTATTTGGGACTACAAGAGCCCACCACAATGCCCCACTATTTTTAGAGATGGGGTCTCACTCTTCTCTTGCTCAGGCTGGTCTCTAATCTGTGAGCTCAGGTAATCCACCTGCCTCCGCCTCCCAGAGTGCTGGGATTACAGGCATGAGCCATCATACCTGGCCAACAAACTTTTATTTTATTTTTTTAACTTTTTGACTATTTTGTTATAACACTTTGCTTAGAACACAAATATATTGTTCAGCTGTACAACAATTTTTTCTTCCTATCTTAATTTTGTAAGATTTTTTCTATTTTTTTAAAAAAGAAACTCTTATACTTTTTTGTTAAAAACCAAGACACAAACATACACATCAGCCTAAGCCTACAAAGGGACAGGATCATTAATATGACAGTCTTTCATCTCTACATTTTGTCCCAATGGAAGGTTTTCAGGTGCAATAACATATGAAGCTTTCATCTCCTATGATAACAATTCCTGCTTTTGGGAAGGGCTGGGAAGATGGGTTGTGGATGACATTAGTCACAGAATGCCTTGGCAGAAAGGTGGAGCGAAATCTCCTAAAAAATTGTTGAAAACCTATAGAATAGTGGGGCCCACAGAAGGGTTATCTAATTATTGCCGGGGAGCAAAGTCCAACCCACTGCCTTATTTATTTATGTTTTTGAGACAGAGTCTCACTCTGTTGCTTGGGATAGATGGCCATGGCATTAGTCTAGCTCATTGCAATCTCAAACATCTGAGTTCAAGCGGTCCTCCTGCCTCAGCCTCCCAAGTAGCTGGGACTACTGGCACCTACCACAATGCCCACCTATTTTTTTTTTTTTTCTATTTTTATTTATTTTTTTTAAGACAGAGCCTCAAGCTGTCACCCGGGACAGAGTGCTGGGGCATCACAGCTCACAGCAACCTCTAATTCCTGGGCTCAAGCGAGTCTCCTACCTCTGCCTCCCAAGTAGCTGGGACTACAGGCACCCACCATAATGCTGGGCCATTTTTTGGTTGCAGCCACCATTGTTGTTTTGGCAGGCCCGGGCTGGATTCGAACCCGCCAGCTCAGGTGTACATGGCTGGCGCCTTAGCCCGTTGAGCCACAGGTGCCAAGCCTTTTTTTCTATTTTTAGTAGAGATGGAGTCTCAGTCTTCCTCAGGCTGATCTCAAACTCCTGAAATCAAATGATCTACCCACCTCAGTGTCCCAGAGTGCTAGGATTACAGATGTGAGCCACCATGCCTAGGCACTACCTTTTTTTGTAATGAGTTTTATTGGAACAGAGTCACATTCATTGGTTTATGTATTGCCTATGTCCACTTTTGTTCTGCAATGGTTGAGCTGAATAATTATGATAGACAATGCATAATCTATAAAGTCGCACATATTTACTATCTAGCTCATTATATATATATATGTGTGTGTGTGTGTGTATTTTTTTTTTCACTTTATCACCCTTAGTAGAGTGCTGTGGCATCACACAGCTCACAGCAACCTCCAGCTCTTGGACTTAGGCGATTCTCTTGCCTTAGCCTCCCAAGTAGCTGGGACTACAGGCACCCGCCATAACGCCTGGCTATTTTTTTGGTTGCAGTTTGGCCAGGGACAGGTTTGAACCTGCTACCCTTGGTATATGGGGCTGGTGCCCTACCCACTGAGCCACAGGCGCCGCCCAATTTGGCTCATTATATAAAAAGTTTGGCCAGAAGCAGTGGCTCCTACCTATAAACCCAGAACTTTGAGAAGCTGAGATGGGAGGCTAATTCGAGGCCAGGAGTTCTAAATGAGTGTAGGGAACATAGGAAGACCTGGGATCTACTAAAAAGAAAAAGCTAGGCTTGGTGTCTCATGACTATAGTCCTAGATACTTAGGAGACTGAGGTGAGAGGATTGCTTGAGCCCGGGAATCCAAGGTTGCAAGCTATGATAGTGTTACTGCACTCTAGCCTGGGCTAACAGAGCGACATCCTTTTTATAGAGTTAAAAAGAAAAAGTTTGCTCATGCCTGCTCCAGTGATAAAGATAAAATATGAAAAGTTCTTTGATTCTGATAGAGGAATTCTAAATTCTGATTTGGCAGTAATACTACAGCATATAGCACATATTTCATATAAGTATTATTACTCTAAGACTCACCTACTGATGGATACAAGCTATTATAAGCCAATTTTCAGAAGTAAAAATTTATTCACCACCACTAACTTTGAAATAATTGTTTCATTCTAGAAATTGGCTCATGAAAAGTTGACCATGAAGTTTGCAGCTTTCTTCTGTTTTGTTCTGCTTATCATTTTTCAAACTGAATTTGGGCAAAATGAAGAAGCTCCTAGGAAGCAGAGGAGGAAGATGTATCACAGAAGATTGAGGAAAAGTTCAACCTTACCCAAGCAAAGATCAAACAGACAGCTTGGAATTCCCCAAACAACAATTGTGACACCAGTAGCAAGATTTCCAATAGTTAACTCTGACTATGGTGTGGAGGAAAAGTTTGAATTCTTTTCAAATTTTCTTGGAGTAGAATCAAGCTACAATGTGTTACCAGGTAAGAGAAGAATAGGAGAGGGAGAGGGAGAGGGGAAGAGACAGAGATGGGGGAAGAGGGAGGGAGAAAGATAATAATTAAATATAATTGTTAAAAGAAAAATCTAGTCCAGGTGTGGTGGCTCACGCCTGTAATCCTAGTGCTCTGGGAGGCTGAGGTGGGTGGATTGCCTGAGCTCAGAGGTTCGAGACCATCCTGAGTTGCAGTGAGCCAGAGTGAGACCCCAACTCCACCAAAACAAGCCGGGTCTTGTGGCAAGCGCCTGTAGTCCCAGCAACTTGAAGCTTAGGGCAAGAGAATTGCTAAAAAAAGAAAATAAAAAAAACAAAAAACAAAAAACTTCAAACTAAGATGATTAAAAGTCAGTTAAAAGCAAAATTAAAAAAAAAAAAGAAAAATCTAAGTTATTACCTTTTGTTTTAATCTACAAAGATAAAGTTTAAATACTTTTATTTATTTTTATTATTATTATGTTTTTGAGACAGAGTTTCACTTTGTTGCCCTTGGTAGAGTGCTGTGGAGTCATAGCAACCTTCAACTCTTGGGCTTAAGCGATTCTCCTGCCTCAGCCTCCTGGGTAACTGGTACTACAGGCGCCCGCCACAAACAATGCCCAGCTATTTTTTGTTGCAGTTGCCATTGCAGTTTTAGCCAGCTGGGGCTGGGTTTGAACCCGCCACCCTTGGTATATGGGGCTGGCGCCCTACCCACTGAGCCACTGGTGCCAACCTAAAGTTTAAGTACTTTTAAAAATAATTTAAGGAACATATTTATAATATAAAATTATTAGAAAAAAGAAAAATTACTTATCTCATCACTTTATACTGTTTTCTTTGTTTTGAGAGAGAGCCTCTCTCTGTCACCCCAGCCATAGTTCAATAGCATCATCATAACTTACTGCAACTTCTAACTCCTGAGCTCAAGTAATCCTTTTATGTCAGCCTCCTGAGTTGCTGGCACCTTAGGTGATCACCATCACATCTGGCTAATTTTTCTAATTTTTGTAGAGATGGGAATTGAACTCCTAACCTCAAATGATCCTCCCATTTTACCCTCCCAGACTGCTGGGATTACAGGTGTGAGTCATTGTGCCCAGCCCCTACCACTATTATTTATAAAATCATCATTATCATTTTGGTTTATTTCTTTTTAGGATATTTACTAAATAAATATATTAGTTATAATATAGATAATATGTACATAAATTTGTAAACTACCTTTTCATTTATAAGGATAGATCACATAGAATATAGAAATAGTTCTTCCCACCCCCTAGAAAAAAACAGAATATAGAAATAAATTATTCAGATGGATCTATAAACACATACATGGCTATTAAATATTTTCCACCAAAATTTTTCAAACACAAATATTTAGTGTTCAAATTCAAGACACTGAATTTATTTTATACAGACTTTATTTTCTTAAATAAATTCAAGACATTGAATTTATTTTATATAGACTTTTAAAATTTTGCCAAGGATTTCAACCAGGAGTTTTAAAAAATGATATTTAATGGTTCACATTTTCCCAAGTTTGGGAGAAAAGGAGAAAAACAAATTATAGGTATGTTACCATTAAATAAAACTTACAAAACACAAAAGAAAAATCACTATGTAATTTTCTGTGGCAAATATTTTATACATTGTCTCAATAAAGCTACATGTTTCTACATTATTATTACCATGAAGTTAGTAGAAATAACATACAATTACCAAGAAATATGGCAATTTAGGCCACATTTACATTAGTCAGAAAAGAGAGGCAGAGAAATCGAGTAAAAAAAACTCTGTAATAATAGTCTACCCATAACTGCTAAAGAATGAAGAAGTCATTAACCTTAATTCAGTGGAAAGATATGAAAGCTGTAATAATGGAAAATAAAAAGACCAAAACATAGTAGGCATAACATGAGCTCAAATCTGTTTCAATTTTTAAAAAATATGTACTATAGGATATGTGTAAAAAAATATAGAAGATGTATACTAAACTTTTCTAAATTGTCCAAAAAATGTTTTCTTGTGGTCCTCCTAAGTACTTCTTTTTTAAGTAAACGAGGTTTAAGTTTTGAGGTTTAAATACCTCTTTATTTAGTAAATATCCTGGTATATAGTATCATGCATACCATAAAATGTATCATATTTCAGTGTATATAATTCAGTGGCATTTATAGTACTACATATAGTATAGCACATTTACAATAGTATACGAACATCACCACTATCTACTTTCTCAACATTTCCAATACCCCTAAAGGAAACCCTGAACATAAACTCCTCATTCCGCCCTACCATTAGTCCCCAGCAACCATTAATCTGCTCTGTCTCTATGAATTTATCTATTCTGGAAATTTCATAAAAATGGAATCACATAATATGTGGCCTTGTATATCTGACTTCTTTACTAGGCATAGTGTTTTCAAGTTTCGTCCCATGTTTAGCTTGTATCAGAACCTCATTCCATAAACAATATTCCATTGTATGGATATAAGAATATTCCATTGTTTATCCATATTATCAGTTCATGAACATCTGAGTTGTTTCTACCTTTTGGTTATTGTGAATAGCACAGCTATGAACATGCCTGTACAAGTTTTATTTCAGTATCTGTTTTCAATTATTTGGGTTGCATGCCCAGGAGTGGAATTTCTGGGCCATATGGTAATTATACATTTAATTTATTGATGAAAAACTAAATGTTTTTCAAAGCAGCTACACTATTTTATAGACCTACCACTAATGTGTGGTAACATCTTACCATCTGTTATTAAATTACATCTTACCATCTGTTATTTAATTATCTCTTATGAGTGTGAAGTGGTATGTCATGTGTGCTTTTGATTTGCATTTCCCTAATGATGATCATGCTGGGCAGTTTTTATGTGCTCATCTATTTCTGTATCTTCTTCTTTTTTTTTTTTTTTGTGGAGACAGAGTCTCACTCGATTGCCCTTGGTAGAGTGCCGTGGCGTCACACTGCTCACAGCAACCTCCAACTCCTGGGCCTAGGCGATTCTCTTGCCTCAGCCTCCCGAGTAGCTGGGACTACA
>CAUYON010106109.1:0-63592 GCA_963573935.1 Arctocebus calabarensis | reverse complement strand
CTTTCTTTTTTTTTTGAGACAGAGTCTCACGTTGTCACCCTTGGTAGAATGTTGTGGCATCACAGCTCACAGCAACCTCCAGCTCTAGGGCTTAGGCAATTTCTCCTGAGTAACTGGGACTACAGGCGTCCACCACAAAGCCCGGCTATTTTTTTGTTGTTGCATTTTGGCCGGGGCCAGGTTTGAACCCGCCACCCTGGGTATATGGGGCCGGCGCCCTACTCACTGAGCCACAGGTACTGCCCAATCACTCACATTCTCATATGAAAGATAAATCACAACTATAGTCCAGGAGATTGGAGGGGAGGGAGGAGGTTTGATGGAGGGAGGGTAAACAGTGGGACCACACCTATGGAGCATATTGCAAGGGTATATGTCAAATCTACTAAGTATAGAATATAAGTGTCTTAACACAATAATTAATTAGGTGAAACCCTATATTTACCAATTTTATCTAAGCATTCCAAATTGTATATAAAATCAGCACATTTTACCCCATAAATGCATTAATGTATACATGATCTATGTGTATATGACTTTTTTTTTTTGAGACAGAGCTTCAAGCTGTCACCCTGGAGAGAGTGCCGTGGCATCACAACTCACAGCAACCTCCAATTCCTGGGCTTAAGCGATTCTCCTGCCTCCACCTCCCAAGTAGCTGGGACCACAGGCGCCCACCACAACGCCCAGCCATTTTTTGGTTGCAGCTGTCATAGTTGTTTGACAGGCCTGGGCTGGATTCGAACCCGCCAGCTCAGGTGTACATGGCTGGCACCTTAGCCACTTGAGCCACAGGTGCTGAGCCTATGTGTATATGGCTTAATAATAATAAAAAAAAAAAAGCTGCCAACATTTGAGAGTTCTTTTCCCATCATATTAACTGTTATCCCTGATTCACCCCGAGTCAAGACAAGCCCAGTGGTCTTTTTTATTTATTTATTTATTTATTTATTTAATTTTATTTTTTGAGACAGAGCCTCAAGCCATCACCCTGGATAGAGCGCTGTGGCATCAAAGCTCACAGCAACCTCCAATTCCTGGGCTCAAGCGAGTCTCCTCCGCCCCCCAAGTAGCTGGGACTACAGGCGCCCGCCACAACGCCCAGCCATTTTTTGGTTGCAGCTGTCATTGTTGTTTGGCGGGCCCGGGTAGATTCGAACCCTCCAGCTCAGGTGTACGTGGCTAGCACCTTAGCCCATTGAGCCACAGGCGCTGAGCCAAGCCCAGTGGTCTTAACATTGTAAAGGTTTTGCTTTGAATCACTATGGGGAAACAGGCTTGGGACAACACAAATAGGTATGGGGAAATTGCAAAGGTTATGGAATTTTACAGATTTCTAATAGTCAACTCTGATTCATAGTTCATTCCTTACTGATATGGTGATTACAAAGATCCCCCTTGGTCATCATTCTTCAGTGGGGTTTCATCAAGCTTTTGTACTTGACACAAAACTCAGAAGCATAAAATAAAAGGGTGTTAATTTTGTCTACATAAAACATCCTGAACAAAAAGTTGCATAAGCAAAGTTAAAAACAGCAAAGAGGGGGAGGGTAATTGGCGGGATTACACCTATGGTACATCTTAGAAGGGTACAGGTGAAACTTACTAAATGCAGAATATAAAGGTCTTAACACAATAACTAAGAAAATACCATGAAGGCTATGTTAACCAGTTTGATGAAAATATTTTAGATTATATATGAAACCAGCACATTGTACCCCATGATTGCATTAATGTCCACAGCTATGATTTAATAAAATTTTTTAAAAAAGCACAAAGGGAGCAAGTATTTGAAACTTTCACAAAAGACTAGTCTTTTTTTTTTTTTTTTTTGAGACAGAGCCTCAAGCTGTCACCTGGGTAGAATGCTGTGGCATCACAGCTCACAGCAACCTCCAATTCCTGGGCTCAAGCGAGTCTCCTGCCTCCACCTCCCAAGTAGCTGGGACTACAGGCGCCCGCCACAATGCCCGGCCATTTTTTGGTTGCAGCCGTCATTGTTGTTTGGTGGGCCCGGGCTGGATTCGAACCCGCCAGCTCAGGTGTATGTGGCTGGCACCTTAGCCCGTTGAGCCACAGGTGCTGAGCCAAGGGTTGCAATTTTAAATAAGTTGGTTAGGGAAAGGGCTCACTGAGAGGGTAATAGTTTTAAAATATCAGAAGAGTGTGAGACTGGGGCATATGGAATTTGGTAGAAGAAATAGCTGGGGACAAAAAGTATGAAAACCCTAAGGCAGGAGCTTGCTGTCCTGTTCAGGGAATAGTGATCAGAGCAGTGGGCTGGAGGAGAGTGAGCAAAAGGGAATGAGAGTAGGTTTGGTTAAGTGGCAGGCCAAGTCACAGGCTTTGATCTAAGTGATTTGGGAGACCATCAGAGGGTTTTGACTAGAGAAGTAGTAAGATCTGAATTACATTTTGAAAGGAATAATTTGGTCCACCTTACAGAAACCAAGGCTGGGAGATTAATTAGAAACCATTGGAGTCATCCAGGTGAGAAAGTGATGGTAGTTTAGTTACAAGTAGTCAGATTCTTAAGATAGTTTTAAGGAGTAACTGATTGTGAGTTATGAGAGAAGAGGGAGTCACTGAGAACTCTAAGCTTTGGGAGAAAATGGATTATTTAGAGAGGAAGAGTACAGGAATTTTTTTTTTTTTTTTTTAGAGACAGAGTCTCACTTTGTTGCCCTTGGTAGAGTGCTGTTGCTTCATGGCTCACAGCAACCTCCAGCTTCTGGGCTTAGGCCATTCTCTTGTCTCAGTCTCCCGAGTAACTGGGACTACAGGTGCCCGCCACAATGTCCAGCTATTTTTTTGTTGCAGTTCATCCAGGGCTGGGTTTGAACCCGCCACCCTTGGTATATGGGGCCGGCGCCCTACCCACTGAGCCACAGGAGCCGCCCAGAGTACAGGAATTTGAGAGATAGATTGGGTGATTTCTCTTAGCCTTGTTAATTGTGACATTTCTATTGATCATATGAGTAGACAGTTACATATACAAGTTGGAAATTGAGGGAGATAGTAAATTGTGACCTAACCTGGCCTACTGTAAATAACAGGTGGCTTTAATTCAAGGAAGATACATGTGTTTCCTTATTAAGCCTTCCATTCAGGGATACCAGTGGGTCCAATAGCTTGCTTCAAGCAGCATACATTTCTAGGTTCCACTGTTGCAAACAAGGAACTGTTATTTGGCCCTTGAGATTGTGCTTTTTTTTTTTCTTTTTGGAGAACACTGCAGGAGGGTTCTTTTTTAGCATAGCAGTGATAGCTGCCCACTCACATCCTTTCTCATACAACGTTGGAATTATAACTACTTCCTACTTTTATCAACAATTTTTTGGGTTTTTTTCATCTTCGCAAAAATAAAAAGTGAGCAAAGATGTCTTCCAGCATCTTAGAAGAAAGGATTTATTTGTTATATTTGAATCATTCCTCTTAGAATTCTCTGTCACTTCTGCTTGTTTGGTGCTTTGATGACCTGTGGTGTTGCTTTATCAAAGGTTTTACTCATCTTGTGCTTATTTTGCCACCCTATCCTCCTACTGGAAATGGCTTCTAAAACCTTGAATTCTGCTTTCCTTCCCTTACAAATTAATTCCTGGAAATAAGTCATCCATTTTTAAGTTAGAAATAACTTGGTAATGACTGTTTTTTGGGGGGTGGGGGGGAGATAGAGTCTCACTCTGTCACCCAGGATAGAGTGCCATGGTGTCATACTCACAGCAACCTCAAACTCCTAAGTTCAAGAGTTACTCTTGTCTCAGCCTCCAGAGTAGCTGGGACTACAGGCGCCCACCACAATGCCTAGGTAGCTTTTCTATTTTAGTAGAGATGGGGGTCTTACTCTTGCTTAGGCTAGTCTCGAACTCCTGAGCTCAAGCAATCCACCTGCCTCTGCCTCCCAGAGTGCTAGGATTATAGGTGTGAGCCACCATGCCTGGCCATTTTCTGGGTTTATTTTCTGATTTTTGTCATTAAAGCCTCTTCAGGAAATGACATTTGTCACTTTTGATCATTGGCCAACCAAGGTACCTGTCCATGCCTGAATTTGCTAGAATGAGGTAACATAATCTTTCTGATCTTTACCTTGTCTTCTGTTTTTTCCTCTCCTCTCTCATTGTCTTAGTTCTAATAGAACTTTTTCTTTGTTTCTTGCTTGCAAAACTCTTTAACTATTTGACTGATAAAAAATTTTCTGGGGCGGCTCCTGTGGCTCAGCGAGCAGGGCGCCGGCCCCATATACCGAAGGTGGCGGTTCAAGCCCGGCCTCGGCCGAACTGCAAAACAAACAAACAAAAAAAATAGCCGGGCGCTGTGGCGGGCGCCTGTAGTCCCAGCTACTAGGGAGGCTGAGGCAAGAGAATCGCTTAAGCCCAAGAGCTGGAGGTTGCTGTGAGCAGTGTGAGGCGACGGCACTCTACCCAGGGCGATAAAGTGAGACTCTGTCTCTAAAAAAAAAAAAAAAAAAAAAAAAAATACCCCGAGGAACACGGGAAAAATACAGTGTACCACAGTAATCAGGGAATGATGAGTTTCGTATATTCATTATCTTTGTATTTAATTAGAAATGTATGCACTTTCATTTTTAATAGTGGCTCTCTGAAGACACAAACAGCTTGCCAAACTCCTTAACATTTAATAAAAGCATCTCCTGAGCAGGTGTGAGCTGGAACCGGCCCTCCACTGCTGGAGTGTCAAAGAACCTTTGGGGTGTGTATATTTTTGTTTTACTGTTTTGGTTTGGGAGATGGTTCCTGGAATCTTAGGTGCAATCTCATTCCTGTCTTTCTACTCATCTCATTGTGTTGATCATAGGAGCATATTCAGTGAGAAGAATGCACTTATTTTTCCCCAAATAGGCTGAAATGAGAGAAAAGGAGAGCTCCCCCAGGCCAGCTATGCAGCGGCCTCCACCATGACATAGGGGACTCGCAGCAAACAGTGCTTTCGGTCAAGAGAGCAAGTTTCTGGTTTCAAATACAAGTTTATAACTTGAATCCAAACTAAATGTATATTCTCTATACACATTATCATTCAGTTCTATTATTGTCATGCAACCTCCTCTTTAGGAAAACCATTGGACCCTAAAATAAAATGTTCAGTAACATGCAAATGAAAACAGCTTACACTCCCAGACTTTGGCAGTGTTAACTTGAGTTTGCTGCGGCCTCAGAAGGGACAATCATAATATTTTTCTGGCTGTCTTGTCTTGATTTATAATTTGAATCTCCATAAATGATAATAGAGAGGGCAATTATCAAAGAAATGGAAAGGGCAATTATCATTAAGTTGAAAACACATCACACATCCAAAAGGATGAATGACTGAGCTAGAAACAGATTTTGTGGATCTTGCAACTGTTCCAAAAGAACTTAATGGAAGCAACTTCATCTCCCCACCTCCTCCAATTAACCAGATGACTTTGGATACATTTTCCTTTTTCTTCCCTTCCGTGATAACATGGGGACTGTTCATCTAATCTGCCTGAATACTGACATTATTTAGGATATGTAAAGTTATGAGACTAAGCCAGTTGCTGTTTGCCTAGTATGAAAAAAAGCTTTCCATTTTTTATTTTTATTTTTGTAAAAACAGTAGAGAAAAATTAGTTCTCTTGTTTGTACATTTGAGATTCCAGGAGAATGTAGACATCCATCTGATCTGTTTTTACCCCCTGCAATGAATCTTTTAATGTGAGGCTATCACGGTGTTTTTCTGTTTCATGAAAATAGAAAAATATTTAAATATTTAAAAATAATAAACTAGGCACTGAAATTCCCCTAAAAGACTTTTATCTTGGCTGGAAAAATTGAATAAATTCTAATCCAAACTATAGGCATTCCTTATCATTACTATGAATATGAATGAAACAGGTAAATGTTTATGAACACATTTTCTTGAGAATTCTTACCATCTGGATTTACTGTTTTAAAGAGTGGAATTATAGACATTCTCTGGAAGGGAGGGGTGGGTGTGGAAGAACAAAAACTCCAATATTACTTTTGTTAGCATTTCTTATAAGAAAAATAGCCGTGGCATGAATGCCAAATGATGTGCCGGCTAAAGGGTCAAGGGCCTCTACACTTTGAGCCAATCAGATCGTAATAGAAGTTTCCCCTTTTCATAGAAGTAAAGTTCACTGACAAGCCTGAATTCTGACATCCTAACTATGCTCCCTAACATATAGATCTTGAACCTAGAAACAGCAGGATGGAAATGGTCAGATAAATTTATTTTATCTGGGTCTCTGCTTTCCCTAAACTGGTTCATGTCACCTGCCTTATCATTGCCATTAGCTGATGGATAACCAGATTGGGCTTGTTTGTTTGGGAACAAAGAACCACAAGGCGATCACATGTGTGGGCTTGTGGCTATCCACTCCATTACAGAGCCTGGACATCATATAATAATAATGGACAAAAAGAAAAGCAAGAAAAATGCTTCGGAAGAAAACTAATATTTACTGATTGTGTTTCATTCATTAGGTATGTTAAATATATGCAGTTTTAGTGTTGCTCCCTATTTGGGATCAAACAGAGTAGCAAAGTCCTAATTGGTAAGTCCCCCTCAGAACAAACCAATTACATTTTATTATATTTTACCGTGATTTCTTCTCCAAGTACATTCTCCTTTCCCTTGGTGGACTCAGCTGGGTCTGCTAGGTTCCGGCTCTGCTGTTTTGCTGATTGGAGAACTGAACATATGTTGCCCTGTCTACCTGCCAGCAACATCCAACATTAATTCTGAATATTTTACTTTTGGAGATGTATCACCCTCTTTTCATCACCTGTTTGTCTAGCTTCCCTGTTTCCCAGGTTCCAAAGTAATCTTTCAATGTAAGAAATATTTGTTTCCAAAGCAAGAAAACGGACAAAATTTCTATTCAATGTTCCCACCATAAATTTATGTAAATATGTGTCTACCTATAAATTAGCCATCTTGAATTAAATATAGATTTTTTTCTCAATGTTTAAAAGAATAAATATATTTATTAATTCATCTTGGCGCATACATTTATTTTGTATCACCAAGCACTCTACAAAGTAAGTAGTAGTTTCCCTTTAAATATTTCTCCAGTTCTAAGCACTGTGAATTTGTTGAAGTCTCAACAATCACTGTCTGGCTGATTAAGTAATTTATATTTGGACATCCTCACCAAGGGGACCAGGGCTTGGGAATTTCCCCTTGAATTCTAGGAAGCTGTTCTTTGGACATGATGTTTACTTCCCTTGATGTCACAATTTCTTTTGATAAATGCAAACATTTATTTTTAACATGGTTGTTAAAACATGCAATATTGAGTTTCAATTCTTATGTCAAACCCTGGTGTAGAAAGGTTAGCTCAGGGGTCGATATACTCAAAGATTGAATATTGAGTTAGGAAAAAGTGAACTTAGTAGTATTTTAATATTTATTAGTGTGTTTGGAAACATAAGAGTTTTTGAAAAATAAAAACTGAAAAGCTATCTAATCTAATATAAAGTATAAGTAAAATAAAATTCATGTCAATAAAATTTCCATATTATTGACACTTTGGGGGATTGGCACATTTTTTAGTTACATTCAGCACTTTCATTGAAACTCTTTTTTACATTTCATTCTCACATGAATCCCATGCGGTATGCTTTGCTGTCTGATTTCAGAGATTTTACAACTCAGAGAAGTTGAAAACTTTTCATGTCACATGGCAAGCAAACAGCAGAGCAGGGGCACAAACCCAGATTTGTCACATTCTAAGGCCAGTGGTGACAACATGCCATTTTCTAACTGTGCAGGTTTTGGAGTCAAAGTGGGTTTGGTCACCTATTTTGTGCTTTCTTGGACAGTTTCCCTTTAAAACTGCTCCATAAGAGCAGTTGAATATTCATGCTGATTCCACTACATTTAATTAAACCACACTTATCTCCCTGCTCAAAATCCTCCCTCACTGCCCTTGTCTACAACAGACATCCAACATGTTTGGCTCTTTCAGCTCTTTACTCTCCCATTCATCCACTCTTCTAGAACCTGGGAAAGAACTAAGTTCCTACGGTTGTGAAGTTTTTGTCTGGGTAGGAGAGTCAACAAACACATCCACAGACACACAAAGGAAGGTCAGGTAGTAACAAATGCAATGAAGAAAGATAAACTAGTGTAAGGAGAACAGTGGTTCTCAACCTTCCTAACGCTGCAACCCTTTCATACAGTTCCTCTGGGTTGCCACCCAGAGGTTGAGAACCGCTGACCTAGAAACTAGTAACTTTCACTGAAGACATTATATATGTCGGCACTGGTCTGTGGTACGTTAGAAAGAATATTTCTCACATAACTCTGCCTGATTCATATTACATTTGTGGAGGACTGGGGGTGGCAGCAAATTCTTTGTTACTCCTCTAATCAAGATGTGGAGACGAATTCCTCCCCTTTGAATTCTGGGCTGCGCTTATGGACTTGCTTGATGTACCGAGCAGAAGAGACAGTCTGCTAGGTCTTGGTCCAGGCTTTAAGTTGACTGGCAAGGCTGCCTTGCTCACTGAGAGACCTGAGCTACTTTTCTATGAAGCCAGACTTAGGATTCCACATGGTCAGAAAGCCCAGTCCCAGCCCTGTCCCCGCCCACAGCCAGCAGGTGAGGGACTGGGTGGGGATGACCAGCCCTAAGAGAGAACCACCCAAGAGGGCCCAGTCATTCCACAGAAAAGTCAGAGACAGTAGTAAGTATTTATTTTAGGACACTTAATTTTGGGGTGTTTTTGAAACCACCCTTACAAATTGATGAAGGGGTACAGGTGAGAACTAGAGGAAGGGCCCCAGGACTGTGTGAAGAGACTAGCTTAGCTAGAAATCATGAGAATCATCTCCACTGTCCCCATGTTTGCTCCTCCTCACCGTCCTTGTTCACTTCCAGCTGATGGCTACAAAGATTCTTCACTTTCTCCACATAGCCGGTAGTTGCTGAGAGTCTCAGCTTTTCTCCATAGATAATACCACCTTTTGGAACCCTGAAGGCACTTTCTAAGATCTCTTCCCCGCAGCCCACACCAGGGCCCTGACCAAGAAACTGACTCAGCTGGAATCGTGACCCCAGGGGCTTAAGCCCAACAAGAAGACGATTTCTGCATCCCTTGAATTCTGCCCCCAACCTAGCCAATTAGCAAACCGAATTACCCCATCCCTTGCCTATCAAACCATCCTTAAAAACCCTGTCTCCCCAAGTCTCAGGGAGGGGGGTGTGAGAAATTCCACCTCAAACCCGTCTCCTTGAGAAATTTCTCCCTCTCTCTGCTGCAAACCCCACCGTGGATATTGGCTTCCTTTTGGGCAGAGGGCAACCTTCCTTTTACAGATGAGAAAACCAAAGGAAAAAGGGTTGGTTCAATAATTTCTTTGCCAAGTGGTAGAATCTGAATTCAAACCCAGGCAGGCTGACTCCCCAGTCATCATTTTAAATTCTACCCCACACAGCCTAGAATGAGACCAGCATTTCCCAGGTGTGCGCCCCCTCCCCCAGCGACTTAACTCGGCAGGTGCGGACTAGTGCGCTTGCGCGTAAACTTGACAGGTGCTGACTAGTGCGCGTGCGCATTTGATTTTCACTGTAATCACTGAATTACAGTGATTAAAACTCAGGCCACATTTCCATCGCAATACGGTTGGTCGCCCAGCTAGGGGTGTTTGCACAGAGGGACCTTGTGGTGTCCTTGGCCCAGGAGTATTATGTTGTCTATGACCTTTTGTGGATTGGAATCTTAAGAAAAATAAAAAGGACACGGAGGAGTTTGACCTGTACTAATCTATAATCCTTTCATTGTGTTATAAAATTATGAGAATTATTCAAGTGAAATAGGACGTCACACGGCATTTAGATTAAATAAAAGGGAAGGAGCTCAAAGGAATTTCTTAAACGAAGGGTGAATAATGGTCACAAAATCAAAATTTCTTGGCGTGCAAATAAATATGTTACATCCCTTACCTAATACCCAGAATTTGTATTCGGATGGGAAGGGAGGGGGTGGATGTCTGTAGCATGATAGCCTTAACCAGCAAGTCCTCAGGCCCTTAGCAAGGAAGGACATAAAATGACAAGGTACCACGCCGGCCCCGGGACAGACTTCCACAGACCCTTTTCTGCTGAGCTCTTTGCAGGCTGAATACTCTGTCTCACAATAGACCAGCTATCATAGCTCAGAGATGCCACATGTTTCCCCCTCAAGCCTTCCCGGGGAAACTCCTGGTACTCCTGAACCCTTCCTGTCAGACTATTATACAATCCAGTGCTTTTTCCAAGCAGGAAATATGATGTTCCAAAGACAACTTGACCTCCTATTTGAAAATGTTCTGGGGAATGGAGGGAGGTGGCGCTGAGAGGGAGGGGGAGACAAAACAAGCATGGCGTAAGTACGCTTAATTCACAGACCCAATCGCAAATACAAACAAGTTAATTTTGTTAAGAACGCATGATAACGTTTCACTCAAGGCAAAAATCCCAATCATGGATTCTCCTCCGGAGCGCTCCTCTTGCACCCTTGAGTTCTTAAAAGCTCAAGTGCTGCCTACGAAAATCAACATAATTACAGAAAACAGTCCTTAAACAAGAATATCCTGTTTTGTTTCCTGCATACTCACTGGGGTGGCTCATCTCAGCCCTAGACTACATCCAACTGCAACAAGCAAACATCAAGATGGCTTGCTGTCATGGCTTGACACACAGAGCCTCCGCAGAGGGCTGTGGGCCCCGCTGTGTAAGCCGACAATCGTCCTATTGTTTACTTTCCAGTCAGAAGAGGGAGGCTGCTTTTCTTCAGTATGTATGGTCTCCATAATCCTAAGAGTCATGTCCACTCAGCAGCCAGCCCAAATGTATGTTTCCCATAGGACTTTCAAATACACCAGATACATTCGCATCTGCGGCCTGATGCCATCTGTGACAGATTCAGCAGCAATAAACATTTTCAAGTGTGGTCAGTACTAAATTATTTTTTGAGGAACGGACTTTGTTTCAGAGGTAGAAAAAAAATTAGTAATAACTTTTGGGTAGTAAATACACGGGGCCGAGGGATAATACAACACCCCCAAACTCTTTGCCCTGCTGGCATTTCATGCTGTTTAAAGAGGGGGGGGGAGCCCAATTCTGTGCTGATGAATTAGAAAACTTCAGGAACATTCAAGAAATACACATGCCACTACAAATTAACCATTAGCAGGGCAGGGTATTCATCCTTTCTGTCAGATTCTGTGGGAAGTACGCCTTATTAGCATCGAAGCCCAAAGAAGTAATCTATCAGTCCACATTCGCTTATCCTACAAAAGAGAACAGGCAATCTCAGTTCTGGAAAAATAAATAGTGTTGTTCTCCCCGTCCCCATTTCAGTCCTAGAATTGAAAATCACCAAATGAAAGTCTATTTCCTCTCCGCTCGCAGTTTGTCTCTGCGTTTACAATGGAATGCGGTTTTGCATTTTAAATCAGTTCCATCATAACCCTGAAAGTGATCGCAGGGCTGCTAATTCTCTCTGTCTCCAGTTTCCACCCCTCCTCCACCTCACCACTTTGAATTTGAATGGGACCAGAAGATTCTCTAGGGGCCACGGTTGTGGCCCTTCCCAAGCAGCCTCTGCTCTTTCAGCTGGTTTCCTGGCATGTTTCATGGGGATTTGTGGTGAGTGGCAGTTCTGGAATCAGTTTTCAGTCTGTCAGGTTGTGGTTAGACTTAGTGGGGTTTCTTTGTTATACTGGCCACTAGTAGTCGATTCCCTTGAAAATATCTGGTTTGCTTTTTGCCCTTAACTGGGGGTGGGGGGAATAGCAGCTCCCAACTCCCCACCCTCCCCCTTAAACACAAACACAAAACAAACACAGATATCCCTTGGAAATCTTAGGGTGGAGGCAGAGAAGAGAGAGGGCCCCAGATGTTCTCAACATCCCAATTTAATTTTGATGTCAGACTATAAAAGATCTTGGGAGGGCCCCACTTCCCGTACCTGTGCTGCTGACATGCTGTTTTATTAAAGCATCAGGGATAAATTTTACTACCACTTTTTCGCGTTAAAACAAAATAAAGTCACACATATAAAATGGGAAGCTTTGGAGCGCAGTGTTTCTTTTTCGTTCAAAACAAACCTGGAAAATAAGAAGTAAGTACCGAATTTAGTAAAACAAAACAAACACAGACTTGGGAGTGGGGTGAAACGGAGTTTCCGTGGACACAGAGGGAGAATTGGCACTTTCCCTGCTCGTCTGAAGCCAGCGCTTAACAGAGTTTTGTGTTTCATGAATCAGTTCAGGGAAAAAATAAGAGAGAGGGAGAGAGGAAAAAAAAAAAAACAACGTAAGGCTGCCAACATTTTATATTGCCAAGTTAGGCTGTTAAAAATAAAACCCCAACAACAAGTAAGGCTAAAATCTTACATCATTTCTTAAAAGAAAGGACGTGTTAACATCAGTGGGGGATGGGGGGTGGAGGAAGCCATAATCTCAGAATACAAGACGGGCTTTTCAAGAAGGGGGAGTTGGCAACTTCCACATCAACAGGCCACAAAGGCCTTCAGAATCTGCTTATCCCTGAAGCACACCAAGCTCCTTCCCACCTCACTGTCTTCACCAGCCCGGCCTCTAACTGGAAATGTGACCCCTGGGACATGGACAGGACTTCCGCTCAATTCTAAACACAAGGCTTCTCCAGCCACACAGTCAAATCCCCTGGCCCCAGACCCTGCGCTGGCAAACCCTCAGCTCTTGCACCTTCATTTCTCTGCTTTCCCTTTCCTTGCTGTATTTTTTTCTTCGAGTGCTTGTTACTACCTGGCTGTTCATTTGCTTATGATCTTTTCTTCCCATCATCATCTAAAGCTCAGGAAATTGCGGACTTCTCTCATTTCATTCACTCTTGCCTCCGTTACCTGAATGCAATTGTCTTGGGTCTCCTCCCTATAATCTGCCTGGCCCGTGTTAGTCGCTCAATGCAGACTCATTCCAATATCACAGTCCTTATTTTGCTTATTTTATTGTGAACAAGGAAAAAAAATGCCCACAGATCCTGCATTGTTTGGTGCGTGGAAACCTTTGTTTTAAGACAGAGAGGGAGGAGGCCCTGGGTAATTGGTTCATGCACTCTTTACAGCTCCAATTTCAAATGAGGGAGAGTCGTGTTTCTTGGGACAGGCAACCAGCCAGTAGTGGAGTGAAATCATGCCTGGCTGATTTAAGCATAAGAAATATTCTCAAAACAGAGTTAGTCTTTTTAGGAATATAAAAAGATTCATCGTCTTCCTCCCTCCCCAAATTACCTAATTACATAGATTAAGCCTTGCTTCTTTGCCTCTGTGGCTCTTTACACATTTCGAGTCGTGTGTGTGATTTTTCTTCTAGGAGAGAATGTTCACCTGTGCTCTTACGGTGTAAGTATCCCTTGGATATTTGACTAAAAGAAGGTAACATTAACCTCCAGGTGACAGCACAATGAACTATTATCTCTCATAATTATTTGCTGGGAAGTGGCAGAACTGGGAAGTCAGGTTCACAGACAAGCCTCACCACCAAACAGAGTGGGTCATTGTAAAAGGAAAAATCTACTTTTGAAATGTGTGCACCATGGAGGGTTTATAAATATAGACGGTAGCTTTCAAAAGTATGTATTTCAATTTTTTTTTATGCCATTTGGGGTCCTGGACAGTTGGTTCTGATTTTTTCCTGAAAAAGTACTACTTCGAAGTATCAGGGCTCAGAAAAATACACCTCCAAAACACAGTGCTTTGACATGCCGGTGCTTTGAACTAAAGAAGGCCTCAGAGCCCGGGTTTCTCAGGCCTCCGCCCACTCCCTGGTCTGGTCTTCCAGAGCACAGGCAGTTTCCACAGTCTGATGTTTTGACTAAGGGAAGAGCCCCCAGAAAGAATGCAATTGTCTTGGGCCTCCTCCCTATAATCTCATCAAATAAGGAAGAATAACTCCCGGAAGACTGGCCAACGTTGACAGCATGCCCAGAGCCTGGATACGTTTTGTCCCAGGCTATTGTCTGTGCTTCAAGCTCATTCGTTTCCCCTAAAAATCATTTACTCTTCCTCTGAAAGTGCCTACAGCCCTCTCTTTCCTCTCCCTCACTGAGAGGGTCTTTTAGCTCCAACCATCTGGCCCTTCTCTGAGTTTTAGGCTTGGCGTGACTCGTGTACATTTATTTGCTCCTTAACAAATGTGTACCCCTTTCCTCCCATTAACGCATCCGTTCTTAGTTCATTTTATAGACTCAGATCCTCAAGGTCTTTACGAGACAAAAGAAAAGTTCCTTTGGCCTTAACAACAGGAGACCCCCAAATACGGTATCTTGGTGTACCAAGTATTGTATGCTGAAAAATATGGAGAAAACTGAAGAAGTAAGAAGGTCCCCTCTGACCATCTCCTGCCTTTTCCCTTGAACCGCAGCCATCAGGAAATTCTCTAACTCACCTTCCTAAGAGTAGATCACAAGACCCTCAGCTGACAGGTGCTCCACCTTGTACCTGGAGGCCAAAAGGAATCTGAACAAACAGGCTAAGTTCCTTTTGGTTTTATTATTCATCAGTCACACTTCCTTTCTGTGCAATCTTGTGTCTACATGACTGTGCTGTCTTCATGCAACCTTTCCATAAAAACGCACAGTTTTTTGTGTGTGTGTCTTTGAGTCTTCATTCCTGAAGGCTCCATGCCACATAAAACTTTAGTTAAATAAATTTGTTATATTTTTCTTTTGTCACAGGGTTTCCAGACATGCATCTTGCAATGGGTGGGGAAGAGATATTGCCTCATTATTTATACAGTGCATATGCGCTTATAACATTATTCTGGAAATACAACAATAAGAGGAAATTGGTTTACAAAGATGCTGAACAATGCTTTTAAGTTGCAAAGCAATGATCCCGGGGAACAGGAACAATGCCCAACTGGGTGCTGAGATCTGCTACTCATTCTAGAGTCTGCAGTTGAGAACCTGGGACAAGTGACAAAAGCCAATAAAAAGATAAGTGTTTTTTCACCAAGATCAGTTCCCCCAGATCTCTGCCCTATAATACCCGGTGGAGACTGGAAGGTAAATTTTTCCCTTGCTTTCTGAATTCAGATTAACGGGGAAATAAATTGCGGTTTTTCTCTTATTAATCTGTCTTTTGTTATAGGGATGTCAGCTGTGAAACTTGCTATGATGAGGAAAAGATAGTATTTTTTCTCCCCTGCCTAAGCATGAGGGGTTCATCTCAGCACCTATCTTCTCCTCTGAAAAACAGAAAATGAGCCCAGTGTACCTAATGCAAGTTGAAGCGCAGATTTTTCTTTTGAAATTAGTCCAGTATCTGCTTTTGGTGCCACGCTTCTGAGTGTTAGTAACAGGTAGTAACAAGATGGTATACAAACAAATGAGAACTGGCAGTAGATAAAGAAAAATGAGTGTAGAGTATTCCATACCTCTGTGTGTGTGTGTGTGTATACAGAGGGTGCCAAAAATATATACCCATTTTAAGAAAGGAAAAAAGTGTATTAAAATCGAAATATATACTATATACCGATAACATTTGTTATCTTCTGTATTGTACCTTGTATCTCTTGTAATTGCACAAGTCAAACATGGCTTGAGTATGACAATTTTAACACATTTTTTTTTTCCTTTTTAAAAACATGTATACCTTTTTGGCACCCTGTGTCTGATAGGGCCAATACAATGGAGTTGTAATCACGATGACGGTAAAGCGAGTGGAAAGTGTGGATCTTTCCAAGTTTCCTTCCTCTTCTGTCTTTCTCTCATTCTCTTATGCTATGGGATGGAAACAAGCTGGGGGTTTATAAGCCTCTGCTGGTTAATCCATCATATCTGACAACTGAATTCCCAGAAATAGAGTAGTAGACTTTCTCACAAAGTGATGTTTTGACTGGAATCTTTTAAATTGAAGTTTATTATGTACCACAAGGAGGATTGTTCCATGGTGGGTCCTTAAATAACGGTAGTCACTACTGTTGCTATTAATCGCTCCCATTAAGAAACCAAGGATTCCAACATCAGACCAGCTCATTCCATCAATACCACTGCAATTGCTACATCAGAGAATTGCTTTGATAGAGGTAAAAACACAAGGTGGTTGGACAGATGTTGACACTGAAGGGTAAGAGTGAAAATGTTAAGTGGCTTGAAAAAATATCAGGACAGTGAGGTTCTGGTCCATCACCTACCCAATGATGTCTTATTTTAGGATTGTCTATCAGAAAGATTAATAAAGAGGAGGCTTAACTTCATTGATATTTGAAATAAAAATGTGTATGTACTGTATTAAAAAAAACACAAAAAACTACCCACCACCCAGGCACAATGATAGAGGCAGTTATTTTTGGTGGATTGTGGACAGAGTAGCTGGTGAAAATGCTCTTAAGTATTCACGTAGCACAAAAACCTTCCAGGCACTAAGATATCTCAATTGGCTTTTAGGCTGCCCTGTGGTTTATTGTGTACTTTAAATCAGCTCCATACCATTGTGTCTGTTAGAAAATCATTATGGTGCAATTAAAAGCAATGTTGTTTCACAGATGAACATGGAATTGTCCTGTGTCTGACGCTGTGCATTCCCTCTGTGTCTCCTGTGACTATCTACGCTTGTGTTGGTCGAGAGATACAGCTGTCGGGAAAACACTCAGCCGATGGCAGTTGTGGGGTGATGCATCATCCTTTTTGGGATGCTCCCTGACACTGGAGCTTGGGATTCCATAAACGCAGGCGTGCAACTGAATCCTTTCTGGCAAGACAGGTCTGGAATGTTCAGTGACAAAATTAATCTTCCTCCAGAAATGAAGAGAAATCGAAGTGCACTTAGGAAATGACGTGTGCAATAGGATGCTAAAATGTATGACCTTTTATAACTTTTCCACTGTTATGGATTAAGAGCCCCCCAAAATATAGAACGCCTTGCATACCACCTTGTTAGTTACTAGGATTTGTGAGTAGATAGATCACTTTTTTTTTTTTTTAGGATAAGAGCGAGGCAAGATTGGTCAGCTCTTTCATTTTTCTTAAAAAGCTCTTGAAAGATTGACTTTATATTTTTAAAAAGAGCGATTTAACCTTGGCTTAAGTAACGAAATGACTTGTTGCATAATGCAGTCTGTGATGAAATTAGCCTAAGTGGTTTAAGAGTTAATTAGGTGGTTCCTTTTTAAATTTCATGTAGCATTTTAACATGAAACACTTAAGCCTTCATTATTTATATAGTGCATATATGTTTATAACATTATTATGGAAATAAGAAAATAAGAGGAAATTGATTTACAAAGATGCTGAAAAGTGCTTTTAAGTTGCAAACGGAGGATGGGGACAATTTGCTTTTCTTTGTATGTCCCTGACCAACTTCCCCCACCCCCATTGCTTTGGGACTGTTCTAATTGTGCTGGATTATTCAGTATTCAGAATCTGAGTTCCAGATTTCCTATGACTGACTCATTTTCCTCTGTTTTAGTGACACAGTTCCTTTGCCATTTTAGGGCCTCAGTTCTGTTCCGTGAACATCCTGGGATGATTGTGATGTGTATACTTTTAATGCAATGACAAGACAGTATTGAATAATTGGTATATGTCCTGCTTCAATGTTCTAGAAAGTGTTCTGGGCGTGCTTGCCTGCCAGCTCAATTCACCCTCCAATGTCGCAGCTGACTGAAAGTGGGCTATCTTTAGTTCGAACTGCATACGCATAAAGGCCTATATAATCTTAAAAGCAGGCAACGTGGGGATAACCGTATCCCCACAGGGTTAAGTTTAATTTTGTCAAAATTGTTGTCTTTCCTTTCTCATGTTAGCAAAATTGTGTCCTGCAGTTCACAAAGATTTATATTTCTTCTAAAACATGACACTCTGACATTTCGTGTTTGTCTATTCATGTCCCAGAAGAGGTAACCACATGCTTTATATGTTTTCCGTTAATATATTTGCAAGTTGGTCTCACTAGTTGGTCTCCAAAAGATTTCCAGTGGATAAAACACAAGGAATGAAATGCTGTATAAAGGAGTCTTTTTAGAAAACGCATAAGGAGCCAGGGAACAGTGGGGGAGGCTGTATGGAAACACGAGATCGTATGGATTTGAAATGCATTGTGTGTATTTTGGAACAAAAGTATTTCACTTTTTCAAAGAGCTTGATATAGAATAGGCATTATGATAAGTACTTTACATGAATTATTTGATTTGATCTGATTTGATTCTCACTCATATATAAGGCATTATTATTCCCAGTGTACTGATGGGAAAATAGTGGCAGAGCTTATAATTTGCCCAAAGTCACACAGTAAGATGATTGTCTAGAATCTTGTAATTTCTTATAAAGGTTTAGATGCTTCTTCTCTAAATTAGAGTATGACTTTGTATCTATAAGACTTTCCATGATGTTATTATTGGATGTAGGTGCTAATTAATAAAAAAAAATGGAAAATATTGTTTGTATAATGAGATGCATCTTTACACCTCTTAAAATAGTAGAATTTCTACCAAAAAAGAAGCATGAGAGATGTAAAAATATGTGGTCTTTTCAAGGATTCAGGGATTTTTGTAATAAGTAGAAAGTTAGTAAACTACTAACTTTGTTGTTTGGTAGGTGCCCAGGCTGGATTTGAACCCACCAGCTCCGGTGTATGTGGCTGGTGCCTTAGCCGCTTGAGCCACACCCCCAAGCCCAGAAACTTATGTTTATTGTGTGAGTCATACAGCATTAGTTTAATGATTTAGATTGAAGAAAATTTCTTCTTCTGTTGAGTGAAATGAGTCTGCAGGTATAACCACTAAGAGAATCTTGTAGGCCCTCTTCCTAGCGTATAGCCATAGCACAGAGAAGGGAGGACGTTCCCAGCTGGGAAGAGTGTGGGAATGACACTGTGACAGGACACATTCCCGGCGTGAGTGTGCCATGAAAACAATCAGCAGCACATAGCTATACAATTAAACTCCGCTTTGTCCTAAAACTTTGGGGACAGTAACCTCTGAAGTCTGTCTTATCCCGAAAGAGATGACTAATGGGAAGCCTGAAAGTGACGTCTAGATTTCCATTTGCTTTTTATTGCAAGTATATTCAGGTCAGTGAAAAGAAGTTACAGGTGTGATGCTCTGTGGTTACCTCTGACATCTTGGCACAAAAATTGTCTCTAATATGACTGTGTAATGGCAGCTCAAACGTCTATGTCGACAGACAAACCCCCAGGGGAGCAAGGCACCATAAAGGTGCACACGGCATAAAGTAGAGCCAGCCCATTGTCTGCCGCTCCCGGCTGCAGTCAAAGTGTTCTACTGTCAATCCAAGCCATGCAGGGAGTGCGATTTTACAGCTTTAATTGCCATTTGAGGTTATTCTCCTGCTTTCTGCAAGTCGACGAGAAGGGTCTAACTTTTGGAACAGTCTTGACACCCTTCCTTAGGCATCCATTCTTAGTCCAATTTTAGTTTGGAATCAGTACGAGCTTGATCTCCAGTTATGAAGTTCGCATCCCCATAAGTAAGAGGGGGCTCCATAGTAAAAGGAAACGAGCAAATTGCAGGCTTTGCAATAAATCTAAAGTATTAGGTGGACATAATTTAAACAGTTGTTTTTCTTTTCCTGGGGAATAAACACATAATGGGAGAAAAATGAGGTTCTGAAGGGGATTGTGCATTCCTAAATAGTTTATAGCTGTGTTAAGTGCGATGTTGTACTTTTGTTCCCAAGCTGAATCTTTGCCGATGATTATTTACTCGCCAATTGAAAACCCAAAAGATGCTATTTGAGGTTTTTTTGTGTGTGTGTGGTTTCAGTCTTGGCTCTTCTGTCGGCGTTTTGCTGCATGATTGTAAAGAGCAGCTCTTTGCACGTGAGAAGGCAGATGCTGGTGATTTAAGCAGGGAAACATATCACAGTGCTTTTACTCAGCTGATATTTAATGATTTACCATTTAATGTAGTTCGTCTTTCATAACTCTGAGTTCATACAGAAGCAGCTGCTCTTATGGATGCAATAATATTGAACTTGCCACCAATGACCTATGAGCGCTTCTTCTGTAGCTTTAGTTACTAGACCCAGATGGCCTTGAGCATAAGTGAAGGAAAGAAACAGCGTATTTCCCATTAGTGATGTCCTGGGCAGGATGTATAATGACGCCAGATAAAGATTTTCAAATCAAAACTCCTTGTGTTAACACCATGCTGCAACTTTGGAGTACAAAACAGAGTTCTTTATCTCATTATCAAAAGAACAGAAAAGACTTCTTTCCTCTAGTTTTCGAAGTTACCTAGATAGAGATCTAGATGTTTTGATTGATGGATGGATTGGTAGATGATAGACAAGCTACTTCAAACAAACAAACAAATAAATAAAAAAGCCCTCCAGAGTACTGAAGTATGAGACAAGACATCTAATGAGATCAAAGTTTTCTGGAGGGAGGATGGTATTCAACATGCTGGTGAGAATTGGGATTTTAATGTTATCTAACGATGCTGTAAATGCATTTTTTCCTATTCAAAGCATTTCCTAATTCAATAATCTGGCTACGTTGCCTTTTTCTCCCCTGTTCTCTTTTTTGTTGTTGTTAAAATTCTAACATCTGTAAATTAGGATTTGCAAGAAAAAAAAAAGATCATCAACTTTCATGACAATTACAGGCCTGCCAGACAACAACTGTTGCCTATTTATGATTATATATAATCCCTTAACTGCTTACAGAGGACCCCAAATGTTTTTCTTTTCCAATATTGTAGTCCTAAAAGACAGAGAAGGCAGTTAGATCAGAGGTTTTCACCATAAGAAACATAATCAGAGGTGTCCAGTATGATTAGACGAACTCAATCCACTGTGTGGGTCCCCTATCCCACACGACAGCATTTTTCATTCTTTAGGCCAGGATCAGTCTTTTCTACAAGGAATTTTCTGATTTAGTGATTTTTAAAGATTTGCCCATAGTACAAAAGCATTTGTATTTATCTAAATGCATCATTTGAAAATACTGTCCTAGAGATATTTATACATTTTCCAAAGTTTGGTGATGCTTGGTATTTTGGAGTTTTCATTCAGCAAATAGATAATTGCATAACTGCATAACATTTATAATTATGCAATTATGACATTTAAAAAGACAAAGAAAATTTTCTGTATGAGGTTGCTGAAAAAAGGAATGGTCACAATGCAAATGCTCTCCCCCTGATACTTTACTCTTGCAAAGTTATTTCTAGAAAGTTCCTTTGTCCACTTTGGAGGTTGAGTTCTCTTGCCTGGTCTTCCACTGATCCAGTGTTAGGGATTCGTGGATTCTCATCCACATCATCATGATTTGTGGAAAAACGCTTTCAATTGTTTATGTATTTGTAGCATCTAACAAAACTCCATGTGGGGAAATAGACATATTAGTGTAGAGAATTGGGTCAAAATTACCATGATTTTGGGTGGCGCCTATGGCTCAGTGGGTAGGGTGCTGGCCCCACATGTTGAGGGGTGGCGGGTTCAAACTAAACTGCAACAAAAACATAGCCTGGTTTTGGGGCGGGTGCCTGTAGTCCCAGCTACTCAGGAGGCTGAGGCAAGAGAATTGCCTAAGCCCAGGAGCTAGAGGTTGCTGTGAGCTGTGATGCCACAGCACTCTACCAAGGGCGACAAAGTGAGACTCTGTCTCTACAAAAAAAAAAAAAAAAAATTATCAGGATTTTATTTGAAAAGGAATGATCAAAGTATACATCCTATTTTAACAGGAATTTGTTTAGATACATTGCTCCATGTATTGGAAATCAGGTATGAGGGTATCAATATCAGTAAGTTAGAAAGTTTGATTTGGAATCTTTTCCAAATTTGTATTTTCAGTCTAAATACAGACAAGTATTTTATGAGAATTCTATTTCCCTGTTTGCTCAATTCTTAAGATTTACAGGAGTTCTAATTTGAAATGTGGCTGATATGACACAAAAGAAATAGTAAAGAGACAGGTTTCACAAAATGTTTGTTATTTCTAGGCCCAAGGGCATGGTATCATTTGGAAACATATTTTAAAATGATGTTGCAATTTTGGTTTAGCCTTTTAAAACTTTGAAAAGTGATCATTTAGGAACACTGACTAAATAAAAAAAGAAAATCATTAAAGTTAGGTTATTCTGGACACAAAAGGAAGGAAAAGTAAGGAAAAGTTGAGTATTTTCCCTACATTTAGCAGATTATTTTGTACATGATAGGCACACAACCAAAATACGTGTGGCAGGTACTCTGGTTCACCCCACATGACTACCCTTGATATGTTTGGTAGTTATCAGTGGACACTATGTCTTCACAAATAGCTAGAATAGATTTCAGTCTGCAGTGAACTGGATTATTCAGGTGAATGTGGCTAGAAACTCAACAAAACTGAATATTTCATGATAGGTTATTACTAGGAGCTGCTTTCAAGTAAGCCTTGACAAATACATTTTTTTAAAAAAAACTTATTGTTGGAGATTCGTTGAGGGTACAAGAAACTGGGTTACACTGGTTGCATTTGTTAGGTAAAGACCCTCTTACAATCAATCATGTCTTGCCCCCAAAAGGTGTGGCACATACCAAGACCCCACCCTCCCACTCCTTCCCTCTCTCTGCTCTTCCTTTCCTCACACCACCCTCCTTCTTTCTCTCCCTGCGCTCCCCTTTTAAAAAAGGATTAAACAAGATAAAAGTAGATGTGATATTGTCCAAGAAAGAGTCTAAATGGAGCCATGTTTGATTGAAGGTGGGAGTTAGGGTTAATTTAATATCAACTGAAATCTCTTAATGTAGTTTGGGGAATGTTGACTTATTTAAGAAAAAAATGTTAAGTAAAAAATCCTATCAGGTAACACAATGATAATACTCAAATTAGAACAGATTAGAAATACAGCCTGTCAAATCTTATTAAAGAATTGACCTATTTCCCTTAGAAGCAACAGAATCCTATCTAGAATAAGCACCATTTCCAGGATAACAAGCCAACATTGCTATAGGTAAATGGTAGACCCTAAAATAAAAAGGAGAGCCCAGTAATAGATTTTCTCTCTACATCTTAAATAATATCACTGCATTTACAACCTATGATGTGGTACCATGTTGCTAAAAGGTCTTCTAGAGAGAAATGATTCATTCAAAAAAGGTTGAAGTAAGGTATTACTGATACAGAAAGGAAAACATCACTTGCCTTATATTTCTTACTTATTGTCATTTAAAGTCAGAGGAAAAAGCTCATTTTGGAATCTAAAGGAATACTTTGAAAAGAAAAATTATAAAGGAAAGTATTAGAGAAAAGCATGGAGAATGTTTTGAAAACTATTTTGTAAAGTTAATGAACAAAAATCCATAAATTATCATCATAATGATTTACCAATTTAGAATCATATATAATAGCAATTAAAGCGTTTTTGTCATCAAAATGATGAGGTTTAAAAAAATGACATTTAATAGTCTTCATTTATTCCTACCCCTTTTGAAAGGATAAAAATTATATATTAGTCCTCACAGGTCACAACAGATTTTGTTGTAATTATACAATGTAATTTGGTAAAATTTAAATTGTACTTTGTAGAAAAAAATAATGAAGTAAGGGAAGATGTCTGTTGTATGTAAGAGCATGATATGAAAAGAAAAATGTCTTTAAATCTTAAGGCAGTGATTCTTAAATGCATGTTCTGAGAACTATTTGCTTGGGAATTACCTGGGAAACTGGTTAGAAGTGCTGCAAATTCCTGGGATAGATGCCAGATCTACTGAGCCTGTTTCCAAGAGAATTCATTTCAGAACCTGTTTTACTACATATATAGTTACAGATGCTTCTTAAACATGGACAACTGTTAATGCCACTCTCTTTAAGGAAATCTTTGGGTTAAATGATCACTTAGGACCACTGGCTAAATCAAAGAAAATCATTAAAATTAGGTTATTCTGAACACATAGAATAAGGAAATATTGAGTATTTTCCCTACATTTAGCAGATTATTTTGTGCTTGATAGGCATGCAACTAAAATATGTTATATGAGTGAATAAATGGAATTTTATCAATTACACCAAGACAGATGTCATTTGGATGCAAAATACATTAGAATAGGATCACATAATTTAAAATATTCAAAGGAAATATTCCTATGAATGTTATTTCATCTACTATATGTATTCAATAATATTTGGAACATACAAAGAAGAGAACTTAAGGTTACATCACAGAAGAGGTAACAAGTGGGGGGTCAAGCTGAGGCATAATCATAAACTCTTCAGCAAGTCCATGCTTATATACAGGTAGAAATGTTGAATTTAATATTTTAAAACAGGAAGGTTGTTTAAGGTATGCATGGTTCAGTTTCTATTTTTAGGGATGATGTATTACACTTAAAAAATCAAGAATATAAATGTTCTTACATATTTGCTGAAAGATTACTGTGCTATTTTAGCAATGAGAAAAATGACCATTTTCACATTTCTTCTTCTTTCATCCAGCAAATATTTATTGATTACCTACTATCTACACAGTTAGATAAGATATGATCCCTGGTCTTGAAAAGCATCTAGCCTAAAATATTGAGAGAAATGGGAAAATTACATTTTGAAAGGGATAAGGCCAAATATAGGCCTCTAGACACACTGTGTCAGGTTTTCTGGATAATCAGTAGTTTATCAGGGACTGCATACACTTTTTTTCTTAAACTTTAGCCTTACATCAGCTTGGAGATCACATAACTTCATGGGTAAATAACATAATTCATGGCGAGGGGCAGGGACTAGCTGCAGGAATGTTGCCTCCATTGGTATCTCAGAAGCAGCCTGGAAGGAAATACTTTCCTTTTTATTACAGATGGTGACCCAATGTAATTGGATGTTCTGATTTGGGTCAAACTCAGAGGGAGTATTTGTGAGCAAAAGGCATTAGCCCTTGCGTCTAATTCTTCCTATGCTGAATTGTGATGCCATAGCTTCATAAACGTGCACTTCACAGCTTACCCACCCTCCTTATAAAATGCAGTGATATTTCCCCTTCCTCTTAGGGTATCAGGTACTCATCACTCTCCACTATTGTTGAATTGGGTGTGTCTACAACCTGCTTCTTTTGAAATAATCTCTTTTAACCTCTTTGATAGTTTTGTTTACTTAATTAAAGGGCTAGCCTCTAAATACTGAGGCCACTATTGGGTAACTTTAACAAAGAGATTATACAAAGACACACACATACACATTGGTATCTCGGTTAAGAATGTGATGAGCAGATGAAGGTATTTGGCAAGAGTTGACATTAGCTAGCAAGCCATTAAATATTCTTCCTTGATAATACTAATTTGTTTATAATAGCCTTTTAATTGCAGCACATAAACAAAGACAAATGCAGGTTGGAGTCTATGTAAAAAGTATCAATCTTGTCTTTTCTGTTTCAAACACTTATAATTTCCACTCTAGTATAGCTGAAGAAAAGGACTAGAAAAGCTATGTCCTGTGCCCTTGGTTGACAAGCTTCTAATGCTCAGATTCCTTTTCTGGAAGTGGTCTTCGTTTATACAATGGCTGTTGTCACTTGGTAGCATTTGTGTAGTCTGGGAGAAATCACAGACGTGCAGGTGCCTTATGAATAACCAGATGGGAAAGGAAGATGATCAAACTTCCTCCTAGACCCTATGAGTCAAATAGGAAGGACAAAAGATTTTCCTTGGCAACGGTGAGGGGAGTGGAACCCAATTTTCAAAAGTCTTGTACATAAATGACGAAAATGCCTTGTAAGAGCCTCCTTCTTAAAGACAGGAAACCTGTTTTGTAAAGTTTTTCCCAGCACCAAAATACAGCCAGAGTCTGCGCTTAGACTCAGCAGCTGTGTGGCGCTGCCAGAAACGCTGATGAACGTCCGGAACGTTTCCTTCAAGTTCAACGCCGCCGGCCCAGGAGCACGCGGGGCGCGGGCCCGACCCAGAGGGAGAGCGCCACCTGTCGCCTGCCCGCCGCAGTGCGGCCGGCCCTGCGCCCGCTCCCGCCCGCTGCCCAGCGCCCAGCCGCCCGCGGTCTGCCCTCCCCCGGAGCGGCCCGTAGGAGCGTCGGGGTGGTCTGACGTTCCCCTACGTGTGCTTATATCACGCTCTATAATTTGAGGAAAACACACGAATTTTAATCAGTTTTTAAAACAACCAGGCCTCTCTTCTCATTTCCTAGAATGGAAAAAAATTCACTTTGATTACCTCCAAGATGCCAAACAGCGCCATTTTATGGCTGTGGGAAGCTGGAAGTCATTTCCGAACTCTTTGGGCAAGGGTGCGATGTGGGGCATCAGTTCAGTCCGCCGAGCGCCTTCTGGGACCACCGCACAGCCCGGGGTTTACTGTCCTCACGAGTTCAAGGGCGCTGTCCACCCTGAAACTGAAGGAAGGAAGGTGAAGTGTGTCCACCGAGCGTCCAGCGAGACGCGCAAGAATATGAGAGCGCGCGCAGTGTGAGCCAGAGGGAAAGAACGTTTTGGTAACCCACATTTTCCAGCACATCCTTTTTAGTTTGTTCAAAAGATTTACGTTGATGGACTTTACAAGTTTTTGTTGTTGTTGCAGTTTGGTCCAGGGCCGGGTTTGAACCCACCACCTCCCGTACATGGGGCTGGCACCCTACCCCTTGAGCCACAGACACCACCCAGCCTTTATTAGTTGGGATGATTTTTGTATATGGGTCAATTAGTCTTCAGGCCACTTTCACAGACGTCCCATGCTTATTGTAGTGGCATTGTGACTCCCCCATTACTGTTTGTGTCCTAGATAGCTTATGGTGTACATCCACAGTGAATGCAGTGTCATAGCTGAATGTATGTGTTACACACATCCATACATAGCCGTAGAACCTTCGTACACTGGCCACTCCTTAAGTCGACTGGACAGGCATTACTTGTACTCAATATACAGTAGGCCTAGTTCCTTTTTTTTTTTTTTTGAGACAGACTCTCAAGCTGTCACCCTGAATAGAGTGCTGTGGCATCACAGCTCACAGCAACCTCCAGTTCCTGGGCTCAAGCGAGTCTCCTGCGTCTGCCTCCCAAGTAGCTGAGACTACAGGCGCCCTTCACAACACCTGGCCATTTTTTGGTTGCAGCCGTCATTGTTGTTTGGCGGGCCGGGCTGGATGCGAACCCGCCAGCTCAGGTATACGTGACGGGCACCTTAACCTGTTGAGCCACAGGTGCCGTTCCAATAGACCTAGTTCTTTATGGTGACCACTTTCATATGTTGACCAGCTGTTGCAGTCCCTTGGGTGGTCAACTTACAGAGGTTCTACTCTATACATACACATATGCATGTATACAGACAGATGAATCTGTTCAGTATATATCCACACTTATCCATATCCACGCCCACACAAGCAGAGATATTGTGGAAGTACTTAAGTTTTATAAACACATATTTGACTGACTAAAGACATTTAAACAAGAATCAAAAAGAGATTTTTGCATATTTTCTAATTTACATAACCAGAAGATGGAAAAGTTCTAGCCACCCTTGTTGCCTTTCACTGGGAACAAACAATGACTAGAATTTCTATGTTCTTTAGCTGACTCAAATGTCTTGTAGTTGAACGTTATGTAAACTGGGTGATTACACTTGTTATTAAATAAAATATATTCACATACGTGTACATTTTGCTGCTCCTGTTACTTGGTGTGGCTATTTCGGCTGGCTATTTTGTGCATACGATCTACGGTCAAAGCACTCCGTCACTGGAGGCAGAAGCACAGTCAGAGAGATATTTAACTAGTAATCAGAAAATAGATTGCACTGTTTGGGGTTAGCTCAGTGTATGGCACAGAGTGAGCTCTCTGTAAACATCTGATGAAATAATGAATAATAAATTACACTGCTGTGGAAAATAATTATGTAGTCTATCGCATCTAAAAAGGAGAAGCTGTCTGATAATGCAAAAAGAAAGCCAGGAAATTCCTTTTCTTTATTAAAAGTCAGTGAACTAGGACTGACTTCCAGTAGGAAGGCCAATGTTTATATGCCTTTATTTTATACTTTGTAGCTTTGATGAGTAGTTGTCCAAAGCAACTCTCAAAGCAGTAAATTATTTTTCTCTGGTCATAAATAACCCCCAAACCCTTCATGGAACAATGTCTCTCTAGTAATTATATTCCTAATTGAATATTCTATTCATAAACTATCATCTCCAGAAGGGCGTCCATAAGGGTAGCATATAGTTTTCCTGTCTTCTTTTTTTTAAATGAAATTAATGCCTTGTAAACTTACAGTGTTTTGGTTATTGATGAGAAAGACATCATTTTTATTTCCTGTTCTGCCAGGCAGGTAGATATAATCCTACACTTGAAGTGGACAAAATATTAAAATATAGGACATATTATTGCCTTGCCTCATCAGGACCAGAATGATATATCTGTTTTGAAGTGGCAGATTCACACTTGCAAGTATGTTTAGGACGCCATGCTCTTTTCTTTGCTAAATCTGGTAGGGGTAACAGAGGCCAAACCTTTGGGTAGCACCTGTCAGGCAAATGGTTGAGGGCAGTGGGGGGCTATATCCACGAGAGGGGGGAATACAGGTAACTAGGGGACCTAAAGTCCCCTTCACTTAACGAGACTGGAATCAACTTCAAACAAAAGAGTGGAGAAAATTTCCAAGAGCAAATTTATTAGCAGCTTGCTGACTCATCATTAATGACTGTTCAATGGAAAGAAGCAAGAACAGTATTTAAAGATAATGTAAGGAAATCACTGGGTTAAAAAAAAATTCTTTTTTTAGAACTATTCCAGGAAGCTCTATCTATTTAAAGCTGGCACAGACATGGGACTGACTCATACATTTCCAATGTGTATATGTCATTTATTCTTTCACATTTTCACCTATCCATTTATCCATCCATCCATCCATCTATCCATCCTTCATTCAATCATCTGTCCATCCCAACCAAATATTTAAAAATCATTTTATTGTTTCATCCACTTACCAATACAATCTGTTTTGGGTGGCTGCTATGTAACAAGTATTGTTCGTACTGATAAAAAGGCATAGATGATAAAGTGTCTTTCCCCAAGGAGCTCGGAGTCCACATGGAGAGAAAGTTAAGTGTGTTAATCCCACAGAATGTGATAGATGATTTGATAGCACTGCCCTGTGATGACAGAATGGCTTGTAAGTTAGGCTGGTGGATCTGGGAAGGTCAATATTAAAGCTGAATTTTAAAAGAAGATGGTTGTGGGACCCGGCACAATGACTTATGCCTGTAATCCTGGCACTCTGGGAGGCAAAGGTTGAGGGCCATTTGAACTCCAGAATTTGGGAGCTCCAGTTGAGCAAAACAGTGAGAACCCATCTCTACTAAAAATAGAAAAAAGTAACTGAGTGTTACGATGGGTGCCTGTAGTCCCAGCTATTTGGGAGGCTGAGGCAGGAGGATCCTTTGAACCCAGGAGTCTGAGGTTGCTATGAGCTAGGCTGATGCCATGGTGGCACTATAGCCTGGGCATTAGAGTCAGATTGTCTTACAAAAAAAAAAAAGGAAAAAAAAAAAGAAAAAGGGGCGGCACCTGTGGCTCAGTCAGTAAGGCGCTGGCCCCATATACCAAGGGTGGCGGGTTCAAACCCAGCCCCGGCTGAACTGTAACAACAAAAGAAATAGCCGGGCATCGTGGTAGGCACCTGTGGTCCCAGCTACTTGGGAGGCTGAGGCAAGAGAATCGCCTAAGCCCAGAAGTTGGAGGTTGCTGTGAGTGGTGTGATGCCACGGCACTCTACCAAGGGAGACTCTGTCTCCACAAAAAAAAAAAAAAAAAAGAATATAGTGGGAAGGAAAAGTAATTCTAGACAGAAGGCCTGGCGTACACTAAATGTGTCCCTAATAATTGGTTCGTATATATTTGCCAGATATTCATTTAACTTTTAGAACTCCACTCTTTTTACATACAACATCATAGAGTAATTCAATGAATAGTAGATTGGGGGAGGCAAGACATCTTAAATTAATGGGTATAGGCATTGCCTCTGGAACTGGACTTCCTGAGTCTGAATCCTGGCTCTTACTCTTTCCAGCTGATCACCTGGGGGAAATTACTCAACCTCTCTCTGCCTCATATTTCTTTCTTTAATTGAGGATAAGTATATGTTTGGTAGTGAGTGTTAAATGTATTTATACATGAAAAACTTGTATATATCTGGTATGAAACAAGCTTTCAATTATGTTAACTAGGACGATATTTTTTTCCTTTGGTTAAAATGATTGTATTTATAATCAATTATAATACATTTATAATAGTAACAGTGATATTTTGAAGGGATGTGTGAGAGCTATCACAATTTGAGATTTGCTACATTCAGAAGCCAACGAGTCTTCACCATTCCTAAAACTTACAATTTGTTTGCACGAGACAGAAAAACCACTAAAATTCATTCAAGATGCCCTGAGTTCAGATTTTGTCTTTGCTACCTTTCAACTTGAGGCCGTTAGCAAGTTGCTTATCACAAATGGGGAGGCTAAGGACCCCTGTATCTCTCTCCTGGGGCTGCTGAAAGAATTAAAGGGGATGATGTGTAAATGTGACTGGCATCTCCCAAAGGTTTGTTTCATCATTCAAAAAAAAACCTCTTCAAAATTCTAAGAAAATACATAATGGCTAATCTAAGACTTGTGAAAAATATCTTTCCCAAAATAATTTCTATACTTTGAGAGTTTGCATATAAATATTCTCATCTGCATTCGCCAACTCTGGAAAACACTCTCGAATGTTACTGCCGACTTTGATATGCTGCCTTGGCATCTTTGCCAGAACTTGCTTTGGGTCGCAGCTATTCATAGAATGCCCTTGGATAATGTGATAGGTTGAACTTGAATCACTCCTCCAATCATTTTGGAGGCAGTGATGATGGCAACTAAAATGGTCATCTGGAGAATGCAGTAAACAGTGAAATTTTCCAGTAAAGTCTCCTTCTCTTTCTATTTTTGGTCCTTAGAACAGCCCCAAAGAAGATAACATAATGCTATCTGAGTAAATAAGTATTAAATACGCTAACATAAAATTAATTTCCTGTATGCGTGTGTGTGTGTGTGTGTGTGTATAAACACATATATACATACATATATATACATGTTTTGAAAGACCACTAATCTTGGTGGAATACAAATATAAAATGATTTTTTTTTTTTTGAGACAGAGCCTCAGCTGTCACCCTGGATAGAGTGCTGTGGCATCACAGCTCACAGCAACCTCCAATTCCTGGGCTCAAGCAAGTCTCTTGCCTCCGCCTCCCAAGTATCTGGGACTACAGGTGCCGGCCACAACACCTGGCCATGTTTTGGTTGCAGCCATCATTGTTGTGTGGCAGGCCCGGGCTGGATTCGAACCTGCCAGCTCACGTGTACATGGCTGGTGCCTTAACCCGTTGAGCCACAGGCACCGAGCCTAAAATGATTTTTTTAAAAACCTTAATTATAGGAAAAAGGATATTCTTCTAGATCTTTTTTTGGAATTTTTTTTTTTAATTGCGAATATTATTTTAAGGCTGAGCTCCCAGGCTACTTAAGCATTGTATACAGACTGACTTTAAATACATTTAACAGATCATCATGTTGCTAATAGTATGCAAATCTTTGGTCTCACAAACGTCTCTGCTTTTCTCCTACACATCAGTTAATACTGTTACATTAGAGCTAGGGCTCGTTAGTACGCAGAAGCTCCACAGTAGCGTAGCTTCTGTTTTTTTTCATTGCCTGTAACCTGATTTCTTCTGGGTCTGACCTGATTCCTTTGATGCCCAGACCTGGAGGCCAGTGCGAACCTGTGCCATGGATGTGTGCAGAAAAGGTAAGGCAATCGAAAGATAAGTACATGAAGGGAAGAAAGACACCTGGGCAAAAATGCTCTTCCAATTCCAAACAAACATTTGAAAGCAGGACAGTTTTGTTTTACCCCATTCTTTTTTTTTTTTTTTTTTTGTAGAGACAGAGTCTCACTTTGTTGCCCTGGGTAGGCAATTCTCTTGCCTCAGCCTCCCAAGTAGCTGGGACTACAGGCACCTGCCACCACGCCCCGCTATTTTTCTGTTTTGCAGTATAGCCGAAGCCGGGTTTGAACCTGCCACCTTCGGTATATGGGGCCGGTGCCCTACTCACTGAGCCACAGGCACTGCCCTTTACCCCATCCTTTAACGAAGAACCTAAATTCAGTGCATGAACTCAAATGTAAACTGTTTCTTTCTCTTAATTCTTTACATTTTTAAGCTAGCTAGGAAGCCATTTTATGATTATGACCAAAAAAAAAAAAAAAAAAGAATGCCAGAATGGTAATTGTTAGCATCATGCGATAAATTCCAACATAAGAAGAATATCCGCTGATGAAAGATAAGCCATGCTCTAGAAGTCGTAACGGTAGTAAAGGTCTGCACGGACTTTCATGTAATAGTCTCTGTGTTGCTAAGCTTTGGAATGTGCTGATACTCGGAGTTTCTTAGACTTGTCCACTAACTCGTTGGCCCTCTGGGTCTGTTCCTAGTTTCTTTTCCCCTTTGGGAACCAAATTTTCTTTACTGTTCAAATCTGCGTCCAACAACATCTTGTAATTTTTCATGTACCAAAAGCAGAGGCTGCAGGGGCAGATTTTCCAATTGTCTCTGCTCTCTTGACTTTGGATTACTGTGAATCCTGGAGAAGTGCGAAGGTGAAATTTATCCTTCCTTGCTTGCGTGTTGGACGCTTCTTCCTTGGAGATGTTAAGAAGCTATAATTTTGTCTGCATGGATTTACAAAAATAAAAGGGGAGGGTGCCTATTTGTGATTTGATTAATGAAGAGTCACAAAGTCATCAGGACACCTGCTCCCATTAGAAGAGATCTACTTTATCGAAAGCAAGAAAATGATCAGTAACAGTAATTGTTTGCAACACATAGCATGCCTTGGTACAGGGATATGTTCACTGCACAGCTGTTTGAAGTCACTTGGCCTTCAGCCTCCAAACTTGTCATCCATTTGGCGTCCAATTTCATGTTTCCTAGCCATGTGACTCTCTCATGTTCCGTAAGGAGAAGGGATCCTCCGAAATTTAGAGCCACACTCTAGCTGCCCAACTTACACAGTTTCTGTATTTAAGGAAATATTTGCAGATTCAGATTGTGTATTTTATTCAAGAGTTATTTAGTGCTGTTAACCAACCCAAATGTGGTTTTTGTATTCCTCCCAGAGATGGTGGGAGTCCTCTTTGGATTCTTTTTATTTTTACTTGCATTTCACTGGTAGATAAACCAGTAAGTAGGAGAGTGACCACCACACAGATGTGGAGGAAGACAGGAAGAGAGCAGATAATTCACAACCTGAGAAACTAACACAGTCATAGCTGAGGGCAGAGAGAATGTTACTTTCAGGTATTCTGCATGTGTGTGTATATGTGGTGTGTATTGCTACTATATTTTAACACGAGTCAGAGCAATTAATCAAAAAGTTTGGCTGTTCATTCTTAACATTGTTTCTAACAGAACTGGAAGTGCCATTTCAAAATAGTTTTCAGCCAACATATCATTTCTATTTTTTTTGTCAATTTCAAAATATTCTTGGAGTACACACGTTTTTAGTGTCATGAATCACTTTTGTTGTACTTGAGTCAGGGTTATAAGAGTGCCCGTCACCCAGGCAGAGTTCACTGATCATTTATATTTGATTCAAAGAACTAGAAAAGCATAAATTGATCAAAAGTGCTACTATTTTATTTCTTTGTCTCCTCCCCTACAGGCTACTGAGGATTTAAAAGCAGAAAATCCAGCTGTAATTTAAGACCCTAAACTATGCATTAGAATTTTTCTTTAGCAAAGATATCAAAAACAATCTCGTATTAGTAGTTTATATGGTGTTGAAATCCGTTATAGATTGTGCATTTGGGCAGGTAAAAGATTAATTTGCATTTGTAAATGTGCACACCCTTGGGGGTAGTTGTATTTTATGCACAGGTGAACCAAGATCTTTTAGCAGCAAATCTGTGCAGCTGACATTTTTATGACTTCTATTTTGTTTTTAAGCACAAAATCTAAGCACACAAACAGCAGATTCCCAATTTTCACCTGCTTGTTGAACTCATCTTTCAGTTTAATGTTATAATTTATGTGGTTCATAAACCACCATTAGGTGCAAACTTTATATGCATAGACATACATACATTTGCCTCAGACACAAAAATTTTTATTAAGTACAGTAAAGGAATGATTTATTTCCACTTTAATACAATGACCCATTTTATAAAGGATGCTACTTACACTGCAATAAGAAGAAAACATTTTAAACGTGAGCAATCCATCTTATGGTACATATGGAAGAGATTGCTTATCTTTTGCTATATTTTTGCAAAAATAAAAATTATGACAAAGACTTATTTGATTGGCTTTGTATATGGTTTTACTCTGTCAAAATTCCCTTGCAAGCTATTTTATTTTTACAGAATTCTGATGAGCAACGTGGGGTGCTAAATTCCTCACGCGAGGTGGACCTGAAGCTATGATAATGATCGTGGCAATTACAAGCACGGAGATGTACGTCGTCCCAAATGAGATCTGAACTCCTGATGAAAGAAGACTGGGCCTCTTCGTCCTGTTGTATGGGTGTCTTTGTGACAGCCTCATTGTCTATCCCTAATAGCTACGAAGGCAAGGAGATGAGTGAGTAGTACAACAGAAAGTGAAACACAAATGGAATCTGCACATTTCTACGTTCAATGCTAGCCCCTTTCTCAGATGAACTTGGCAGCTTAGCTTCTCTCTGATTTTGCTGACATCGCTCAGATGTGAACTGCACCCCCAGCCCTCTGCTCCTGCCTTTCCCTTTTTTCCCTCCTTCCCACTGTTTCATTCCATTTTCTTATGTGCATCCCATCAAGTCCTCTTGGGCAGAAAATAAGATTTGTGCCAGACTCTGTTTCTTGGCTTTCGTGGTGAGTTGGCTTTCCAGAGTAGACTTGCTGTTATGTACATGCTTGTGTTACTGACATCATGAGAATGCATCTCTCCTGTGTTTACCATTGGGTGTTCACCCTTACATAAAAGCCATGAGATCAGGTTTAAGAGAATCTTTGAAAAGCTGAATAAAAACAGCTGTTATCTGCTTGACCCATTTCATTTTCTTTCATGCTCTGAATGATAATGAGGTGTGACAGTGGGCAGTCTTCAGCTTGCGCTGTACACCATACATCAGAGCCTCTATCCGGATGGAACTGGTTCTCTGGGAGTTCCAAGAGCATCTTTTCAATTTCGCTTCCAACAGGTGTTGGTGTTTTGGGGGGGAGTTGGTGAAGGGAGGATAAAACACCTTTGCTTGTTTCCCCACTGACCTCTGCATTCAGGAGGCTGGTTTTCATTGGGAGGTGGGTTTGAAAGTCAAACCAGGTCCTCACCGAAATCTCTTGCACCAGGAACAGATTACAAATATTTCCACATGTCAAACAAATGAACAATAGGGTGGTCCCTATTAATCAAAGCTTTCCTAAACCAAGTACAGATGGTAGCAATGAACTTTTCTTCCCTGAAGATTTTTTGAAACGGGAGGAAACACATCTCACAGAAAACGCACATGTCTTCAAGAGGCATCGCGCAAGGAAGGGGAGCTCAAACCAAATGTGACCAAAGGCACAACCAAACCCAACAATGATAAATAAATACAAAATTAAGAATCGGGGCATTCTCCCTGATCCCAGCCGGAGGGTGGATTGAGCTTGTTGCCAGTCTACACTCCCTCAACACAAGCTGTTTCTGCAGAGTCTGTGGCATTTGCCTGGAGACTGACAAGCTCAAATTGATTTTGGCCTCCAGAGCCTCCTTTTCATATCACAGATGTTGCTGATTGGGGAGCAGAGCTGTGCTTTATCCCCAAAGTCTGTGATTTCCAGGCTCTGGTGGCATCGACTACTGAGAGCATAACTCCTCTCAGACAACAGTGTCATTTGTTATTTTTAATTAACAGAAAAATATCGATGGCGATGGCTGAACTTCCATTGTGCTCAAAAACTTGACAGTGAGCGGAGTTCAGGAAGCAGCTTTGTTAAAGAACAGGCCAGAGGCTGGACCCCTGGTTGCATTTTTCTGACCTTAGCTGCATTACCTAGGCTTCTTGGGCGGTGAAAAACTGTGCTGAGAAATCTCCTGGGAACAAAGACTCCTTGGGACGCTCTGTACCACCAGGTGTTACTGTTTAGGAAGGGTCTATTTCAGAGGTTTTAGCAAAATTGGTTTCACTTCTCCACTCAAGATTGGTGCTATTATATTTCCGTGTAGTCAGTCCTTCAAGGTGAAGGATCAAAGGAAGCCGAGATGTCACTCAGTTCACGCCTTATCTCAAAGCAGCGTTAAACCTAAATTGTATTTGAAAGGTGAAAATTCTATTGTGAAGCCCTTAACACAGAGGGTCTGTGATTTACACCGATAAAAAAATTTCCACAATGTAAAAACTTTACCGGAGGCCATTTTTCTCTTTAGTCTAAATCTTTGAAATTTCTGCTAAGAGTATACATCCTCTTGGCCTGTTCTCATTAAAGACAGCAATATTCAAAATAAGGTATGGTTAAAGATTTAAAAAAAAAATCTCTTCTTGAACTTTTTTCAAGATAATTACAGTGGAGATGGGGAATTTTACCGATAGATTAAGTATGTGTCTGAAAGTTCAAATTATTTATAATCTTTTTCAAGAGGTCTAAAATTTTGTCACTTTTCATGAGGAGACATTTCATGGTATTTTAAAAAGGAAATGAAATAAAAGTATATATATTAAAAATTTTTCTTACATGTTGTAATCACAATTCCACAATGACTTTCTGGGGGAGGGAAGGTTATCAACTGGTTTTTCTTATTGGAAAATTACAAAATAACTTTTGAAAACACGCTCTATTATTTTGAAATTGTGAGATATTTTATTTGATATAGATAAAATAGTATATTTCAATAGCCTAAATAATCCCCCAAGTGTGTGAAAGCACATCCAGTTCTAAATTATTATTTTTGAATTAATTAATTAATTAATTAATTATATTTATTTATTTTGTCATTGTAGCAGTTGTCACTGCTATTTTTAGCTGGCAGGGGCCGAGTTTGAACCCACCACCTTCTGTATATGGGACCAGTGCCCTACTCCCAGAGCCACAGGCACCAGCCCCAATTCTGAATTATTAATATAGAGTCATTGGCAAATGCCAAAGTTTTTTTTTGTGGTTTTGAAGGATTGAGGAATTGACTTTCACTGAGAAATGAAAAAGAAGGACCCTCTTCCTCACAGAGCTGGCCTTCTTCAGAAAACACACATGCCTAAGGAGGCTGGTTATGGAATTAACATAAAATTTAGGGCAACTTACATACTATGTGGCATAAACTAACAAGGCAATTTCTATGTTGAGATGACAATGAAAGATGAATCCACATATTGGGAACCTCAAGACTATTGAGGAATGTCCGAAAACTTGCCTTAGAATGTGAGCATGGCATTTTGAGTCTTTGCTAACAGCCACATTTACATTGAATTCAGAGACCACAAAGTCTATGTGCATTTTATAGTAACCTTGATTTCTTTAGTATTATAAATTAAAAATAAGGGGGTACCACATGTCTGTCTGTTGGATAGAATTAATGAGAAGACATACAAGGAAACAGAGAACGATAATTTTGATGGAAGAGAAAGAAATGAAGAAGGGAGAAGAGATCTAACTCTCTACATGGAGAGCGGCATTAGTCTCAGGGAATTCGGGATGACCGCTCATCAGAATATAGATATACAGGCAGCTGTTCAGAATTTACCAATTTTAAATCCACACAGGTTTTTATCGGCCGGTGCCTTATGCGTATTCAAAGCCTCTGCGTGAAGAGGCCGAGAATCTCAGTTCAGGGTTTGAATCTGAAATTTGCTTCTTACTCTTTGTACGATAACTTAGCTTCTTTGTGCCTCCATCTCCTCATACATAAAATGTGATAAAAGCTCATCATAAAAACTTTCCTCATAGGTTTATTATGAGGATTAATTGATGAAATACTGGAATTTTTTTTTTTTTTTTTTGAGACATGAGTCTTCCTTTGTCACCCTCGGTAGAGTGCCATGGCGTGATGGCTCACAGCAACCTCAAACTCTTGGGCTCAATAGATCCTCTTGCCTCAGTTTTCTGAGTACCTGGGACTACAGGTCCACTGCAATGCCTGGCTGGTTTCTTTTTTTCTTTTAGAGATGGGGTATCGCTTTTGTCAGTCTGGTCTCCAACTCCTTAGCTCAAGCCATCCACCTGCCTCAACTTCCCAGAGTCCTAGGATTACAGGCATGAACCACAGTGCCTGTCCTAAATACTGGAAATCTCTTGAAGCAGTGTCTAGAACATACTAAATACAAGTGTTTATTACAAAATATTTTTGTTTAATTTTCACAAGAACTATCTACAATAAAAACCATTACTTTTCATTTAAAGCACAGGTAACAGAGGCTTCAAGCTTGATGTAACTTGCCTAAGATCACACGGCTAGTAGATGTGACAGGGGATTGGTCCACGTGTCTCTTTCCAGGGTTGCAGCTTCACTGCTGTGTATGACTGAGCTTACAGTGCACGAGGTCTCCCATAAACATTTCCCTCCCAAGTAAGATATGCAATCAGATTTTCCGGTGAAAATCAAAGACATTGACTTCACGGACTACTGTCTCTATCTTTTGGGGGAAAGAGTGTTAGATAAACTGACAACATACAGAAACAAATGCAGAAGGAATGGAAATGTGCGTTTTTCTGCACATTTTTAAAACCATTTTTCCTTTCCGAGAGTACTGGCTTCTTGAATTCTTTGATAACACTACTTTTGATATGGTAACCCTAGAGGTATCATCATTAAAGAAAAAGTGTTATGCAAATTTCAGCAGGTACTTTATTTTTTATTGTTGCTATTCTGGGATTCATTTGCTTGTTACCAAGGTCATCTCATCAAGGACGCCTTCCCAGATTCTTCTGAGAAGATCAAACTTGTTGGTTAGATCTTCTTTCAACTGAGCGAAACTTGCTGTGTTGCACTTGTCACAACTTTATTACGTATATAAAAGAATGATTGTTTGAAAAATGAGTATCTTCTCCACTCCACTGAAAGCTCCATGAAGGTTAAGAATGATTTCTGCTTGCTTTTCCTTTTGTCTCTGGCGCTTAGAATGGTGTCGGGCATGAAATGAGAGAGTTGCTCATTCAGTGTTTGCAAAGTGAATAAATGAAACTCTGCCTCTGATGGGCTGTCAGGGGGCGATGGTGGTGAGTTTAAATAAAGAACTGGTGCCTGTGAGCTGCATGTTGGAAGCTGTGAGAACAGGAATGCTCTGTGGACAAGGCTATTTCACAGTTGTTTCAAGTAGAAAATGTGGACAAAAGATAATATGAAGAAAATTGAAGAACATAGAACAAACGAGACCAACTTAAGAAGAAAAACCTGTTACTTTGTCTGAGTGTGGGGTAGAGAGTTCGAGAAGAATTTTGTTGTTTTTCACAGGTTTTTTTTTAATTTTTGTTTTGCAGTTTTGAATTGAGTCACCTTCTATATTCTTACTAAAACAAGCTGGCTGTGGTTAAAACCTATAGGTTAGAATAATGTATACGAAGAAGGTTGCTGGAAGCAGTAATATCACCCTTACAGGGTGGATTCTCTTGGTGTGTATCAAAGAATCATCACCTAGTGACCCCTGGGTACAAGGACTCATATGTGATTAATCAAGGAAGCACTTTCTTTTTTGAACTCTGGAGAGAAGTTTCTGTACCCAGCAGGTGAAATAACACACCAGGGAACCTGGCAGACAGAAGTGGCATATTCCCTCCTGACCTCAATTTCCCAGACATGGTGTCATCTGCGTGTGTGACACTCAGTGGGAAGGGTATCTGGCCAAGCAAACCAGCAAGGGTCCTGTCAGAATCCCAAGGCTCAGGGAGAGAGTCACCTCATTGACTTAAGCAAAGGGGCTAGAGTGCACTGGTGCTTGAGAAGGAAGAAAGATGTACTAATTTGGCTTCCTGTTTTAACAGAAAGTGTGTCACCTATTAAATTGTTCCTTTCCAATTCATATCTGGTTAGCTTATGTCTCTTGGAATTGCAAAAGAAACAATTACTACTTCTGATCCTTTATAGGGATAGCCTGATAATCATTAATTTTTTTTCTCTATGAATGAACAAATGATTATTTTTAAGGGGAAAATGTTTCTAGGTATTTATGCATGACATATATTTGAGTTGATTTTATTTTAAAGTGGAAAGTCTAAAGTGGGACACAATTTAATTTTTTTTTTGGAGACAAAGCCTCAAGCTGTCACCCTGGATAGAGTGCTGTGGCATCACAACTCACAGCAACCTCCAATTCCTGGACTCAAGTGAGTCTCTTACTTCTGCCTCCCAAGTAGCAGGAAACACAGGTACCCACCACAACGCCCGGCCATTTTTTGGTTGCAGCTGTCATTGTTGTTTGGTGGGCCCAGGCTGGATTTGAACCCTCCAGCTCAAGTGTACATGACTGGCGCCTTAGCCCGTTGAGCCACAGGCGCTGAGCCTAAAATGGGAAATAATTATGTGGGGTTTTATTCCCCTAAAAAAGACAATCCTTTAATGCACAGTGATTTCAACCACGTGGCTGAACATGATGCTGCTTAATTGCTTCAAGGACAAATAAGACATTTCTTAAGTTAGTTAAAAAACTTCCTTAGAAATCAAGCACCCACATTTTATAAACACTGTCGAAATGAGCAGGACAGGGCAAGATGGCCGAATAGATATTTCTCAAAAAAAGACACACAGCCATCAGGTATATGAAAAAATGCTCAGCATCACTAATAATCAGGGAAATGCACAATGAGATATTATCTCACTCTAGTGAGAATGGCCATTATCACACACACACAAAATAACAAAACTTGTGAGTATGTGGAGAAAGTGGAACTCTTATACACAGTTGGTGGGAATGTAAATTAGTACATTCTTAGTCTTATGGAAAGCAGTATAGAGGTCCCTTAGAAAACTAAAAACAGAAACGCCATATGATCCAACCACCCTACTATTGGGTATATATTCACAGAAAGGTGATCAGTATGTAAAAGAGATCTCTGCACCCCTATGTTTGTGGCAGCACTATTTGTGATAGCCAAGATATGAGGAATCAAGAAACATCCATCAGCAGGTGCATGGATTTAAAAAAATACGGTATACATTCTGTAGACACACGCATACACAAAGGCACTATTTAGGCATACAAAGAATGAAATCTTGTCATCTGTGGTGATGTATATGAGTTTGGAAGATACTTTGTTAAATGAAATAAGTCAGGAAGAGAAAGACAGTTATTGTACATCTCACTCATATGTGGAAGCCAAAAAAGTTGAGCTCTTGAAGATAGAGAATAGACGGTGGGAAGGGGAAGAGGTGGTAGCCATATCTTGGCAAATGGATGCAAAATTACAGCTTAGATAGGAAGAATACCTTCTCCTGTTTTATAGCACCATATGGTGACTATAATTAAGAATTTCTTATATATTTTCAAAAAGCTAGAATAGTAGATTTTAGATGTTCCCAACAATAAATGTTTGAGGTGATAGGTATGCTAACCCCCCGATTTGGTCATTCCACCTTGTATGTGCATTGAAATTCACACTGTATTGCATCAATAAGAAAATCATTATGTTCCAATTAAAAGTAATAAGAGTAAAATACCAAAAAAGTAGAACGCATCTAAAAGTCAATCCATAAGATATTGATTTGATTCCGTCAGAATTTATTAAATAAGTGATAAATCCTTAATGAGAAATCAGAGGGAACCATTCTATTTCATAGTAGAACAGGGTAGAGCCACTTACAATTAGCATTACAAAAACAGGCAACTAAATATCTGGTGTAATTCCATCTTTAGAATAGAAAATAGAGACCTCTATGTATTTATGTATGTAGCAACAATCTGGGAAGATGGAAAATGTTTTGTATCCTTCTCTGAAGAATGTTCCTTGATATCTCCAAGTACACTAGTAAATGCTGTGATGACCCTGGATTATGTTCAGATTAGAAAAATAATAAGCTACTCACACTTTGAGAGAAAAACAGAAAAAAAAGCAGGGCGATGGTATTAGCATAGTAGGTATTTGATTATTAATTGGTTGTTTGATGTATGGTTATTAGGTGGGGTGGATTCCTTGTTTGTTACTCTCATGAATTTGTCTAAGCTATCATACATCGGCATTAAATTTCGGCTGGGTGACTGTATAAGGATCTTGTGTGAAAATGTTTTCCTACGTTTGATTCACAGGTGCCTCTCACTGGTGTTTCTTCTCCACTGCTAAATTAAAAAGGACAATGATGTTCAAGTTGCTAAAAAGGGAGGGGCAGGGTGGCACCTGTGGCTCAAAGGAGTAGGGCACCGGCCCCATATGCCGGAGGTGGTGGGTTCAATTCCAGCCCCAGCCAAAAATTGCAAAAAAAAAAAAAAAAAGGAGGGGCAGCTTGTAGAATCTTTTCTTACCACAAAGTAAGCTGGCGTAGGCTTCATTAGTGAGCGTAGTAAAAGGAGCTGGTCAGCATTGAGGGCCTCACCTAGGACATAATTGATACTTACTTTATAAATGTTCTTGAATGCCTCTGATGAAATTCTACACATGTACAGTGTTTTCACTTTTTTCCTGGAGCTAGAGTTTTGTGTTTTATCTGAATCTTCTGCATAACCAGTCAGTAATCACCAAGCTCTTCCCCTCCAAAATGATAAAGGCAACAGGGAATGTTTAAATATTGCTTGCTGAGAATTTCTGATTTGTACAACATGTAATTGCTAATAGAATTTTTTTAACCATGCAATTTATCTCCTCTGTAATGGGAGAGAGTAGGGAACTAGTTGTATTTTCTTTCTTTCCCTTTTCCTTTGAAATGTGGCTGGCCATTGGAGAGCACAGGACAGCCAGCTAGGACTTGCAACTATTTGGAAACATCACCACTGTTGAAATTTACACCCCCATGCGCAGATTCCTATCAATCAAAAAGGTGTGTGCAAACAATGAAAGAGGAAAGCTGTTTCATCACTGTGATGCAGTTGGAGGGAACACAAGAAGTTACACTTGTTTATTTTTCAGAAAAACACTGTGAATCATAAAATGAGATGGATGATATTAGATTTTGCAAAAGATTTTGTAACTCAGTGATAGCTAATGGCCTCTACTAGATGAGGATATGAAATGTATAGTTTGACCCACACAACTTTATATGAAAAGGAGACTGAACTAATGAAAAGAAACTGTGCCAGTTGGCACCCAATTTCCCACTGGATTTTAAGATCACAATCAAAACCGTAGCTCCCTAATACTGTTGGGCATGGTCTCTCAATAATATGCTTCCAGCAGGGAGGTTGGCCCAAGTCTTCCATTGCTAATTTATATCCTGCTTATCTAACAGAGATTGCTTAATCCAAGTGTGGTATTCTGGGATGTGGGATTAGACTAATACTACTCTAATACGGATACATTTTCTTTGCTTCCTTGGGGCTCTGTCTGTCAAGCTGTCTTCCTTGCTAGCACTCGCTTGCTCCTCTAGCATAAATTTAGCAAAAATTGGTAAAAATAGATGAGACTTAGTATACATAAAGATCCCAAGGCAGCAGGCCTGAAACTTACATATCTCAAATATATTCAGAAACTTCCTCCAGAAATAAACTTTATTTTTTTTAAAAGTTTTTATTCATCGTGTCCAGGCAGGAGGTCTCTTCTTAAGCCCGGAAAATGTTCCCTCCTTTTTTTTTGTGAGGATGAGGCAGGATGAAGGATGAGAGAAGCATGCATTCCAGGCTTTTGCACGTGGTTCAGGATATCAATATCATCCGTGTTTGAAAACGCCCTTTACTTGTGGAAGGAGTGCGGTGTCGTGGTTGACAGCATGGACGGTGGAATCCGATCTGGACTTGAGTTGAGCTCTTCAGTTGCAAGTTGTAGGACTCTGTGAGTTCCTATTCTTCCTGAGCTAACTGGATATCATGCTTGCTATGGAAATTAAATACCACCATATTCACAAATCACATAGTGCAGTAAGTAAAGTCCTTATCATTAAGGATTTAACAAAGGGTAGCAATTAATATTTTTAGTGTTTGAGGTGCATTTCAAAACTTCATTGTTCAGAGTAAAATGCTTGCTCCTAGATAGTCTGTATTTCCTCTTTTCCAGAAAAGGAAAGCAGATAAGCATGTACTGATCAGAGAAGGGACACCCAGCAGCCTTCTGTGTGGCTCAGGTTTGCAAAAGGAGTGAAGTGCAAGCGGCTAAACTTTTGTGTTAGTCTGAATTTACCATCAGCAGACATAAAGGATAAACCTTGCTGCATTCCAAGGGCACATAAAGATAAACAGAGGAGCAGAGGACTTGCTAGAGAGTTAGTAGGGTACTGGTGAAACTTATTAAAGGTAGAGTATCAATGTCTTTATATAGTGATCAAGAAAATGCCATGAAGACTATCTGTAACAGTACGATCAAAACATTTCTGAATGTATATGAATCGTGCCCTATGATTGATTGCACCAATGTACAGAATTATGATTCAATAAAATTATAAAAAAAAATAAAAATAAAAAAAAAGAAAAGAAAAAAAAAAGAAAATAACAAATGATCCCATTTCATTGTGGGCAAGAGACTTGAACAGAACCTTCTCTGAAGAATACAGGTACATGGTCTAGAGACACATAAAAAAATTATCATCGTCTTTAATTGTCAGAGAAATGCAAATCAAAACCACTTTGAGATATCATCTAACTCTAGTAAAAGTAGCCCACATAACAAAATCCCAAAACTGCAGATATTGGTGTGGAGGTGGAGAAAAGGGAACACTTCTGCATTGCTGAGTGGAATGCAAGCTAATACATTCTTTTAGGAGGAAAGTTTGGAGAACATTCAGGAAACTAAAATCTATAGATGTTCCATTTGACCCTGCAATTCCTCTACTAGGTGTATATCCACAAGACCAAAAATCACTTTGAATAATAGATATTTGCACCAGATTGTTAATTGCAGCTCAATTCATAATTTCCAAGTCATAAAAGAAGCCCAAATGCCCCTCGATCCATGGATGGATTAATACATTATAGTATATGTGTACCTTGGAATACTATGCAGCATTAAAAAAGATGGAGAATTTACCTCTTTTATGTTTACATAGATGAAGGTGGAACATATTCTTCTTAGTAAAGTATGTCAAGAACAGAAGGAAAAGTATCCAATGTACTCAGTACTTTTATGAAACCAATTTATAATTACAATTTCTTATGAAAGATCACACCTGTAGCCCAGAATGAAGGACAGAAGTGAAGGTGGAAGTGAGGGGAGGGAGGAGGTTTGATAGAGTGAGGGTAAACTGTGAGACCACACCTATTGAGCATATTGCAAGGGTACAAGCCAAACCTATGTAAGTATAAAAACATAAATGTCTTAACACAATAATTAAGTAAATGAGGTGAAAGCTATATTAATTAGTTTGATGTTAGCACTCCAAATTGTATAAAAAATCAACACATTGTACCCCACAAATGCATGAATGTATTCATGATCTATTTGTATATGACTTAAGAAAAGGAAAAAACATTTCTAGCGAATATAATACGCCTACACAAAAATTTATGCATCATGATTCACATACCCCAGGGATGCAAGATTGGTTCAACATACATAAGTCCATAAATGTAATTCATGACACAAATAAAAGCAAAAACAAAGACCATATAATCCTCTTAATAGATACAGAAAAAGCATTCAACAAAATTCAGCATCCTTTTCTGATAAAAAACACTTAAGAAAATAGGCATGGGTGACAGAATTCCTTAAATGATAGACACTATCTACAAGAAATCCACAGTCAATACCATAGTGAATGGAGTAAAACTTATAGCATTTCCACTAGAACTGGAACTAAACCAGGATGTCTTCTATAATCACTAATACTACAATTGTTATATTGGAAGTCCTAGCAAATATAATATGAGAAGAGAAAGACATCAATGTCATGTCAATAAGGATAAAGGAGGTCAAACTATTGCTCTTTGTTGATAATATGGTCTTATCCTTAAAAAAAAAACCCTAAAGGCACAATCATGGCACTCATGGATGTGATGAAGAAATACAATAATATCTCAGGATATGAAATCGATATTCACAAATCAGTAGCCTTCATATACAACAACAACACTCAAGCTGAGAACAAAATCAAAGTCACAATATCCTTCTCAACAGCTTTGACTATTGTAATATACTTCAAGCTTCTACATACTTAAAAACATATGTGAAGGATATCTACATAAAGAATAATGAAAACATGAGAAAAGAAATAGCAGAAGACATTAACAAATGGAAGTACATATCATGCTCATGGTTTAAATAACCAATATCACTAAAATATCTATATTACCAAAATTTATCTAGAAATCTCATGCAGTTCCAATTTAAACACCGCCATCATCCTTTTATGAACTTGAAAAAATAGTTCTTCAGTTCATATGGAAAAAGATAAACCCCAAAATACCTAATGCAATCCTAAAAAATAAAAACAAATCTGGAGGCATCATATTACTAGACTTCAGATTATACTACAAGTCCTTAGTGATTAAAACAACATGATACTGACATAAAAATAAACACATAGACCTATGGGATGGAACCAAGAACTTAAAGATGAAACAAGCCTCATATAACCATTTGATCTTCAATAAAACAAATCAAAGCATATAGTGGGGAAAATAATCCTTGTTTAACAAATGGTGCTGGGAAAACTCATTAGCCACATGTAAAAACTGAAAGGTATATTTATATCTAAATCTAATACATGAAATAGTAAAAAACTCTAGGATAAAGTGTAGGAAAATCTCTTAATAATATCAGCCTTGGGAAAGAATTTATATTAAAAAAATACCATTTGCAACTGCAACAGAAACAAAAATAAATGGGACCTGATCAAGTTAAAAAGCTTCTGCATAGGTAAGGATATAGTCAGTAAAGCAAATAGACAACCTTCAGAACGGGAGAAGATATTCACATGTTACAAATCAAAGGGCTAATAACAAGAATATGCAACAAACTCAAGCAAAACAACAAGAAAAGAGCAAACAACCCCATTAATCATTTGGCAAGAGATATGAACAGAACCTTTTCCTAGGAGTATAGACAAATGACCTACACAAACATGAAAAACTTCTAATGGTTTCTAATCATCAGAGAAAAGCAAATCAACATCATTTTGAGATATTACCTACCTCTAGAGAGAATAGCAAGTATCAGAAGGTCTCAGAGCTATAGATGCTGGCAGCATTGTAGAGAGAGGGATATACTGAAGACTGTTGGTGTGATTGCAAACTATTACAGCCTTTTAGGAATGATGTATGGAGAATTCTCAAAGAACTAAAAGGAGAGCTCCCATTTGATCCTGTGATCCCATTACTAGGTATTTACAAAGAAGAAAAATTATTTTGCCATAAGGACATTTTTACTGAAATGTACATAGCAGCTCAATTCACAATGGAAAAGATGTAGAAACAACTCAAGTGCCCATCAACCCATGAATGGATTAATTAAGTGTAGTATATTTATACTATGGAGTGCTATTAGGCAATAAAAAAGCATGTCTTCTATTTACCTGGAGAAATTTGGAAAACATTCTCTTAAGTAAACTATCCCAAGAATGAAAAAGCAAGCATCCTGTGTACTCAGTCCTAATCTGAAACTGGAAGCTCAACAACTACAGGCCCACAAGAGAGATAAACACATTTAAATTCAAGAAAGAGGATGGTGGAGGTTGCTCAGTAAATTCCCACCTGTAGGGTAAAATGTAAGGGTGTATATGGCATAATTCCTGAGTGAAGGACTCAACTGCAACTTGGACTTTTTACTTTATCTTACAAATGCAAGTACTATAACCTAATCATATGTACCCTCATATTAACCTGAAATAAAAAAGAGAACTATGTCACACTATAGGGAAAATTCTTCCCTGACTATGCTTGCTTTCTGCTTGAGACACTTAAAGTGTCATGAGAATGGCATGAGAGTTGTGTACATGCGAGAGAAAAGAAAACCGACCTCCAAGAGAGAATGTATATATGAGGTGTTGCAATAAAGGCTCTCTGGATTCCGAAGGTCAATTGATGCTGGAGGCAAAGTTTATGCTCAAGGTCTATGGTTTTGCAAAAACAAGTTGGAGACATTCTATCTGATCTTCTCCATGTCCTTCCTATCAATGTTGATGTCAGATAAGCAGCTTTTATCTACTATATTCTGTTTTATTATAATAAATATGAACCCAGAGTTTGCTTGAGAGGACTCTTTCCTGAGTTCCTCAGTCCTCCAGCACAGACTCTGTGTAAAGCTTCTTCATTCCTCTCACGAAAAGCCCTTCATCTGGTGCCCCAGACATGATCAAATCATGTGATTGGACTAATGTGACAAAAGTGACATGACAGTGATACAGGATTCCCCCACTCATTCTGGACAGGGAACCCCCATTCTCTAGGGCCAGATGAGATCAGAAATCAGACCTACATCTCTAGGAACAAACAAGCTGCCCTTTTCAGGCCACACCCTCAGGGATCTAGCAAGGTCATGAACAAAGCACCCTAAAATGTTTTGGGTGGTTCCATCTTGGGTAGGGAGCACACACTCTAATCCCTTCCCTGGGAAACTACTGAAAAGACCTAATACCCTTGACCCAAGGGAGGGACTAGGTTCATTTATTTGTTAATACACTCATTAATATTGTAAAAGGGTTTTTCCACCTACCAAATCCTGTCCAAAATGTAGTATATACCCCTAGAAAAAGGGGTATGTGGAAGACTTCTGACTTGGGTCCTCCCCTTTGCCAGAAGCTGTATTGATTTATACTCCTTCTGTATTCCTTTATATCTAATAAAATCCTGTCTTACTACTAATCTGTGGTCCATGGGTTCATTCTTAAAATCCCAGAGACCAAGGACCTATTGATGAAAGAAATTCTGGTAACAACAGCAACAGTGATTTCAGGGACAACTTGGATGTCCATTGGCTAAGGTAAAATGCCCAGAAATACCCACAGGATGGGGAATTTTCCTTTCATTGCATTTACTTCAAAGAACTCTTAAACATGGGACAAGAACTTTCAAGAGAGCAATGGCTGTACGTTGCTAATCTCAAACCACTGTTAAAAGCTGTTGATTGAATAGTCGATGAAAAAGGCTTAGGTTCATTTTTGCTGATGAGAGAGGACACCCAGAAAAAGTAATGTCTGAGAGAACAGAGGTCTTCTCAAGGAGACCCCAAGGATGCATCTGTGAGGTCCTCCCTGTTGTGACTCAGCTCTAAGGAATTTGTAAAAACTTAACTTTCCGAGATGTGGAAACTAACACTTGCTTCCACTTCTGTAAAAGTCTGCAGTTCTATAAAAGCCAGAGCCAGCTTCTCTAGCTGGATTCAAACTGACCAATGATAAAGGTACCCATGGGCTGGAACTTTTCGACTGGAGATAGAAAGGAGAAAACAGGGCCAGTTGGGGAGTGCAAAGTTGTGGCTCTGGGTCTGCTGTCACTCCACTGGCTTAAATAAAGCCCTTCTTTTTTTAAACATGGTATATGTGTGCTCTCTCTCGCCATTGGGCCTTGTCTTTCTGCAACACTGAGAATACAACATGGCTCCTGGTCCCCAGATGAAGGAACCTTAGACTTAGCTGTATGGGAACAGGTTGGCCATGTACTTAAACTACATGCCACCAAAGATTGGAAAATTCCTACTTCTACCCTTACAGCATGGAGCCTTTTTAGAGATGCTTTCATGCCTTTGCATATTTCTTACACGAAGTAAGAAAGTTCAAGAGTAGAAATACCATGCAAGAAATGTTAAAATACCTCTACCTCAGCAGGTCATAATCACCCCTGCCTCTCCACCAACACCACTCTATGTCTGCTAAACCAAGTGCCTCACCCAGCAAAGGACTCTGGGGCTACATTGAGCCTCCCCCTCCCCAACAGCCAACCACAGCCAGGAACCATAGCGTATGACCCTGCCGTGGGCTGGGGCTCAGCATCAAGGCCCACCACACTACAGGGGTGGCAGAGAGAGGGAGTGACCCCACCACAGGCCACACAGCCTTGGACCCAGACCCACCCAAATTCCAGGGACTGTGGCAAGTGGGAGTGACACCACCACGAGCTGTGCCATCTTGGGACCCAGGCCGGCCTTCTGCCTGTGACCCCAGCAAACGTGAGAAACCCCGCCAGGAGTCACACCACCTCAACACTCAGGCCTACTCCTCCCCAGAGATGCCAGCAGGCGTGAGTGACCCACACTGAGCCATGCTTTCACAGGACCCAGGCCAACCATACTCTAGGGGTTGCGGCTGGTGGGAGCGACCCCGACACTGACCGTGCAGCCTTGGTACCCAGGCCCGCCCCACTCCAGAGCTGTAGCAGGCAGGAGCGACCTTGCCATGGGCTGTGCAGCTTTGGGACCCAGGCCTCCCTGACTCCAGGGGTTCTTGGGCAGGAGAGACCTCACTGTGGGCCATGCTACCTCGGGAACCAGGCCCACCTCCTGCCAGTGACACCAGTGGATGGGAGAGACCCCGCCAGGAGGTGCATTGGCTCGATACTGAGGCCCACCCCAGTCCAAGGACTCCTGAAAACACACAGGACTCTGCCTCAGACTGCACTGCCAAGACTCCCAGCCTGCCTTGGCCAGTGCTGCCCCAACCAGGATCTCTGGCAGGTGTATAACCCATGTCCTCCCTCCAGTGCCCTCCCTGCTTCCTCACTGGCCCATCCATCTGCCCAGCAACTCTGGCACGTGACCCTGTGCCCTTCCTCTGAGGCCCTCTCTACTTCTCTGCAGAACCCTCTGCCCAACCAGAGACTTTTGGAGCCACCCACTCCCATTGCCAAAGCCACTGGGAGCCAGGCATGTGCAGAACTGGGGGCACCAACCCAAGCCCTTGCTGCTGGACCCGTGTTTGACATGCTCCCTGGCTGGGGCAGCCTCAGAGGAGCTACACTAGGTCACTGCCTACACATATCTTTCAACAATAGAGTGATCCCACCACGGTCAAATCTTGGAGAGACACCTCCCCAACTCTGAGGACTGCCAGAGGAAATGGCAAAAAATGATTAAGGGGCAGAATCAACGGAAAAACTCTGGCAATATGAATAATCAGAGTAGATCAACACACCCAAGGAACGACAAGGTAGATACAGCACAAAATCTCTTGCATAAGGAAATGGCTGAGCTGTCAGAAATCGATTCAGAGTCTGGAGAGCAAATAAGATCAACAGAATGGAGGAAAAGATGGAATTAGAATTTCAAGCAGTAATCCAAAAGATGTTTCAAGTATTCAATGAATTTCAAGACAAAATGACCCAAGATTTTGACAAATTGAGACAAGAAGTTGAAGCCCTCAAAGATCTGAGAAATACAGTAGAATTCCTCAGCAGCAGAATACAGCAAGCAGAAGAAAGGATTTCTGAAATGGAAGGCAAAGCTTTCAAATGCTCCTAAACTTCCAAAGAGGAAGAGAAATGGAAAGCAAAAATGGATCGTTCCCTCAGACAGCTTTGGGATAACTCAAAGAAAACCAATATTCACCTTATAGGGATGCCTGAAATTGATGAAGTGGCATCACAAGGCAAAGAGTCTCTTCTTTATGAGATTATGAAAGAGAACATTCCAGATATGCCGAGAGATTCTGAAATTCAGATAGCAGACAGTTTCAGAACCCCAGCATGACTCAACCCGAATAAGTCATCCCCCAGGCACTTCATAATTAACTTCACTAAAGTTAATATGAAGGAGAAATTTCTGAAAGCAGCCAGACATAAAAAATCCATCACCTACAAGGGGAAGAATATTAGAATAACTGCAGATTTCTCTGATCAAACCTTTCAAGCTAGAAGAGAATGATCATCGACTTTCAGTCTCCTAAAACACAATAACTTTCAACTTAGGATCCTATACCCAGCTATACTGAGTTTCATTTATAATGGAGAAATTAAATACATTAATAACATCCACATGTTGAAGAAATTTGCTGTTACTAAACCAGCTCTTCAAGATATTCTCAGACCTATTCTCCATAATGACCAGCGTAATCCTTCACAAAAGTAAACTCATCCAGAAAATTTTTATCAAATTATAACTTCTATAATGATGAAAGGATTAAAAATGTCCACTGGACTTTCAAAAGATTTATCATTATTTTCTATAAATGTGAATCGTTTAAATTGTCCTCTAAAAAGGCATACGTTGGCTGACCGGATACAAACACTCAGGCCAGATATCTGTTGTGTACAAGAAACACATCTTACCTTAAAATATAAATATAGACTCAAGGTGAAGGGATGGTAATCGATATTCCAGGCAAATGGAAAGCAGAAAAAATTAGGTGGAGCAATCCTATTCAAAGAAAAAATAGGCCTTAAACCAACCAAAATAAGGAAGGATATGGACACTTCATATTTGTTAAAGGTACTACTCAATATGATGAGATTTCAATTATTAATATTTATGCACCCAACCAGAATGTGCCTCAATTTGTAAGGAAATGATAACAGACATGAGCAACTTGATTACCTTCAGCTCCATAGTAGTCAGAGATTTTGACACCCCTTTAGCAGTGTTGGACAGATTCTCCAAAAAGAAGCCAAGCAAAGAAATTTTAGATTTAAACTTAACCATCCAACATTTGGATTGAACAGACAATTACAGAACATTTCATCCCAACAAAACTGAATACACATTCTTCTCATTACCCCATGAACATACACCAAAACTGATCACATCCTAGGTCACAAGTCCAACCTCAGCAAATTTAAAAGAATAGAAATTATTCCCTGCAACTTCTCAGACCACCATCAAATAAAAGTTGAACTCAATAACAACAGGAATATGCATACTCATACAAAAGCATGGAAGCTAAATAACATTATGCTGAAGGATAGATGGGTCATTGACAAGATTAAGAAGGAAATTAACAAATTTTTGGAACAAAATGACAATGAAGATACAAGTTATCAGAACCTCTGGGATACTGCAAAGGCAGTCCTAAGAGGGAAATTTATAGCACTGCAAGCCTTCCTCAAGGAAACAGAAAGAGAGGAAGTTAACAACTTAATGGGACATCTTAAGCAACTGGAGAAGAAAATTCCAACCTCAAACCCAGCAGAAGAAAAGAAATAACAAAAATCAGGGCAGAACTAAATGAAATTGAAAACAAAAGAATTGTAGAACAGATCATTAAATCAAAAAGTTGGTTTTCTGAAAAGGTCAATAAAGTAGATAAACCTTTGGCTAACCTAACCAGGAAAAAAGAGTAAAACCTCTAATTTCATCAATCAGAAATGGTAAAGATGAAATAACAACAGACCCCTCAGAAATTAAAAAAAATCCTTAATGAATATTACAAGAAACTTTACTCTCAGAAATATGAAAATCTGAAGGAAATTGATCAATACTTGGGAGCACGCCACCTACCAAGACTTAACCAGAACAAAGTGGAACTGTTGAACAGGCCTATATCAAGTTCTGAAATAGCATCAACTATACAAAATCTCCCTAAAAAGAAAAGCCCGGGACCAGATGGTTTCACGTCAGAATTCTACCAAACCTTTAAAGAGAAACTAGTACCTATATTACTAAACCTCTTCCAAAATATAAAAAAGAAGGAATACTACCCAACACATTCTATGAAGCAAACATCACCTTGATCCCTAAACCAACCAGGGAAAGACCCAACAAGAAAAGAAAATTATAGACCAATATCACTAATGAATATTGATGCAAAAACACTCAACAAGATCCTAACAAACAGAATACAACAACGCATCAAACAAATTATACACTATGACCAAGTGGGCTTTATCTCAGGATCTCAAGGCTGGTTCGATATACGCAAATCTATAAATGTAATTCAGCACATAAAAAATTAAAAAATAAAGACCATATTATTCTCTCAATTGATGCAGAAAATGTTTTTGACAATATCCAGCATCCCTTCATGATCAGAACACTTAAGAAAATTGGTATAGAAGGTACATTTCTTAAATTGATAGAGACCATCTACAGCAAACCTACATCCAATATCGTATTGAATGGAGTTAAATTGAAATCATTTCCACTTAGATCAGGAACCAGGCAATGTTGCCCATTATCTCCACTGCTCTTTAACACTGTAATGGAAGTTTTAGCCATTGCAATTAGGGAAGAAAAGGCAATCAAGGGTATCCACATAGGGTCAGAAGAGATCAAACTTTCACTCTTTGCAGATGATATGATTGTATATCTGGAAAACACCAGGGATTCTACTAAAAAACTTTTAGAAGTAATCAAGGAATACAGCAATGTCTCAGGCTACAAAATCAATACCCATAAATTTGTATTCTTTATATATACCAACAATAGCCAAGCTAAAACATCAGTCAAGGACTCTATACCTTTCACAGTAGTGCCAAAGAAGATGAAATATTTGAGAGTTTACCTAACAAAGGATGTGAAAGATCTCTATAAAGAGAACTATGAAACTTTAAGAAAAGAAATAGCCAAAAATTTTAACAAATGGAAAAACATACCATGCTCATGGCTGGGAAGAATCAACATTGTTAAAATGTCTATACTACCCAAAGCAATATATAATTTTAATGCAATTCCTATTATAGCTCCATTGTCATATTTTAAAGATCTTGAAAAAATAATGTAAGGTTTATATGTAATCAGAAAAAAACTCGAATAGCCAAGATATTACTCAGAAATAAAAACAAAGCAGGAGGAATCATGCTACCAGACCTGAGGTTGTACTATAAATTGATAGTGATCAAAACAGCATGGTACTAGCACAAATACAGAGAGGTGGATGTTTGGAACAGAATAGAGAACCAAGAGATGAATCCAGCTACTTATCATTATTTGATCTTTGACAAGCCAATTAAAGACATTCAGTGGGGAAAAGACTCCGTATGTAACAAATGGTGCTGAGTGAACTGGCTAGCGACCTGTAGAAGACTGAAACTGGACCCACATCTTTCACCATTAACTAAGATAGATTCTCACTGGATTAAAGACTTAAACTTAAACATGAAACTATAAAAATTCTAGAACTAAGTGCAGGGAAAACTCTTCAAGGAATCGGCTTGGGTGAATATTTTATGAGGAGGACTCCCCAGGCAATTGAATCAGTATCTAAAATACACTACTGGGATCTGATCAAACTAAAGTTTCTGCACAGCCAAGAATGTAGTAAGTATAGCAAGCAGACCTTCCTCAGAATGGGAGAAAATATTTGCAGGTTATACTTCTGACAAAGGTTTAATAACCAGAATCCACAGAGAACTGAAATATATTAGCAAGAAAAGAACAGGTGATCCCATCTCAGGGTGAGCAAAGGACTTGAAGAGAAACTTCTCTAAAGACGACAGGTGCATGGCCTACAGGCACATGAAAAAACGCTCACCATCCTTAATCATCAGAGAAATGCAAATCAAAACTACTTTGAGATATCACCTAACTCCAGTAAGATTAGTAAAATCTCCAAACCAGTGATGTTGGCGTGGATGTGGAGAAAAGAGAACACTTCTACATTGCTGGTGGGAATGCACACTAATACGTTCCTTTTGGAAGGATGTTTGGAGAATACTTAAAGATCTAAAAATAGACCTGCCATTTGACCCTATAACTCCTTTACTTAGTATATACCCAGAAGACCAAAAATCACATTATAATAAAGACATCTGTACCAGAATGTTCATTGCAGCCCAATTCATAATTGCTAAGTCATGGAAGAAGCCCAAGTGCCCATCAACCCAGGAATGGAGTAATAAATTGTGGTACATGTATATCATAGAATACTATGCAGCCTTAAAGAAAGACGGAGACTTTACCTCTTTCGTGTTTACATGGGATGGAGCTGGAACATATTCTTCTTAGCAAAGTATCTCAAGAATGGAAGAAAAATATCCAATGTACTCAGACCTGCTATGAAGCTAATTTATAGCTTTCATATGAAGGCTATAACCCAATTATATCATAAGAATATGGGGAAAGTGGTGAGGGAGGGGAGGGAATAGGAGAGGGGAGGATAGGTGGAGGGAGGGTAAATGGTGGGGCCACAACTATGGTGCATCTTAGACAGGTTCAGGCAAAACTTACTAAATGCAGAATATAAATGTCTTCATACAATAACTAAGAAAATGATATGATGGCTATGTCAAACAGTTTGATGAAAATGTTTCAGATTGTATATGAAACCAGCACGTTGTACCCCTTGATTGCACTAATGTACTCAGCTATGATTCAACAATAAAAATTAAATAAATAAATAAAAACAAAGAGGGAATGAAAGAAAAGCAAAAAAATAAGTTCAATTTTCCCTTTCAAATCAATTAAATTTAAATAAATTGCAACAATTATTATGCTACATTTATTGACTTAGACCTAATTTATAAATAACTAACTGTCAATTGTCTCATTTATTCAGCATATTAAAAGGTGACCCTCAACTCAATTCCCAAAGAATTTCATCTCCAGGAGTTAAAATTCAATTATCTCTCTTTTTGAATATTATAAAACAAAGTTTTGCTTCAAATATGATTTATCTTTTCCCATTGATGTACCAATAATTAACATACCCATAAACAGTACAGGCATTTTCTTTCAAAACCCTCAAAGATGTTTAATTCTAAAATGGGTCTTTTTAACCAGCCACACCTAAAAAAACCATACATGCAAAAGTAGAATATCTTGCTACTGTAATTAGAAAGCAAGACATCATTTCTTATAGATATCAGGACAAAACATACACAATATACATTTATCAGCATCTGTTGACCAAATAGAAAATTTAATTGCTCCTTCAAAAACTATGCACAGACTTTATTGGACAATTACTTTATCAAAACATCTCTCATCATTTCTTACAATTTATTTATCCCATGTGCTAGAATTAAGTAATTTTAACTCCCCTCAGCCTTTATCATAGGCTTTAAACGCCTTTACTGATGGCTCTAAAAAACAAAACAAAACTGGTTTAGCAGAAATTACCTGGTTTGAACAAACTCAATGGAAGTACAAAACTTCCTCAGGACACAAAACCACTCAACAAACTGAATTAGAAGTAATTATATTAGCTTTACAAACTTTTTATAACCAAACTTTTAACATCGTCAGTGACCCCAAGAATGCAGTATTTATAACCCACCATTTACCTAACTCCCATGTCTAAAAATCTAATAATAAGCCTTTGCTTTATTTTTAGAATTACAAACCCTTCTTCACAATTATAAATACCCTTACTTTATCACCAATATCAAAGCTCATGCTAAATTACTAGGCCCTCTTGCCTTAGGTAATGAACAAGGTGATACACTGGTTTCTCAAAGAGAAATATTTACAGTATCAGTTCCAAAAGCCTCAACTTATCATGCTTTCCATCATCAAAATGCTCAAATGTTAGCATATCAATTTCAAGTTACCTATTTAACTTGCTAAACAAATAGTATGAGCTTGCTCCAATTGTCAAGCTGTCCAAGGACTTTACTTTAGAAAACTCTCCAAACCTTGAGGTTTGCACAGTAGTGAACTGTGGCAAACAGATGTTATGTATTATCCATCATTTAAAACACTTAAATTTACCCATGTCACTATTGATCCTCATAGTGGGTATATTCATGCTGTATCATTAAATGGAGAAAAAACCCACCATGCCATTTCTCATTTACTAGAATGTTTTGCTCATATGTTTTGCTCGTATTGAAGTTCACATGAAACTAAAAACAGACAATGGCCTGTGTTAAACCAGTAATACTTTTCAAAAATTCCTTCTTCTTTGGCAAATTCGACATATTATGGGAATACCTAACAATTCCTCAGGATAAGCCATTTTCAAATAAAGATTATATTAAAAACCAAAGAGGGGGATATGACTACCATATTGCTCACACCAGAGATGTTATCAATAAAAGTCTTTATAATTATTAATCATTTCAATCAGAATCTTGATAATTTTTTGGCATTTCACCAACTATTTCAAAATGCCTCCAAGCCAACATGGCCAAAGAATCAACAAGATTTTCTGTGATCCTTAGACTTGTTATCCTCTCCCCTATATTAAAGCCAGGTAAGATCCTTCCTACCAAATTAAGGCTAAGGATCACAGATGGCTTTATTATCTCAATGTCTCTTTATTGATAAAACTCCTATGTGCTTTTCCCTCCATTCATTCCAAACTTGTGCTATGTTCATGCCACAAAAAATAAGTAAGTGAGGTGATGGTTATATTAATTAGTTTGATTTAAGCATTCCACATTGTGTATCAAATCATCATATTATACCCTATAAATGTATATAGTTATGGTTTAATAAAAATTAAGAAAAAATATGTTAAACAGTTTGATTAAAATACTTCAAATTGTATATGAAACCAGCACATTGTACCCCATGATTGCATTAATGTACACAGCTATGATTTAATAAAAAAAATTAAGAAAAATAATCTACCTATCAGGTACAATGTAGACTATTCCAGTGGTGGGTAAACTAAAAGCCCTGACTTGACTTCAGCATTATATAATTCATACATGTAACAAAAAAACACTTGTGTCCTCTAAATCTATTGAAATAATAAGAAAGAACTCAAAAAAAAAAAAAAACTATGTTAAAAAACAAAAAGGGGAAGTTGTAGGGAAAATTGTTTCCTAAGCTTGAGCATAGGCTTGCTTTCTGCTTGAGAAACCTAAAAAGTCTAGAGAATGGCAAATGAGTTGTATATGTGCAGGGAAGCAGAAGAATGTCCTCCAAGAGAGAATGTATATGTGAGGTATGGCAATAAAGGTTCTCTGGAGTCCCAAGGTCTCCTTATGTTTTATGCTTTATGAGGCAAAGTTTGTGCCCAAGGTCTGCGGTTTTGCAAAAACAAGTTGAAGACATTTTATCTCATCTTCTCCATGTCCTCCCTATGAGTGCTAATGTCTGATAGTCAGCTTTTATCTACTTCTTCCTGTTTTATGAAAATAAATATAGACCTGAGGTTTTCTAGGGAGTACTCCTCCTTGCGGTCCTCAGTCCTCTGGCACAGACTCTATATCAAGCCTCTTCATTCCTTGCACCAAAAACATCTTCATCATACAATATCAAAAATGAGAAAAATATTTTATTTTCATCCTTGATTATTTAGTCCAATGCTTCCTAGGCCTTTAGATTTTACAGAACTATGAATTTATATGTTAATTTTTTCTTAAAAAAGAAGGGCCAACATCATTAAGTTGTCCTTTCTCTTAAAATGGATTAACAAACTGTGGTATATGTACAATATAGAATACTATTCAGCCATTAAAAAAAGGGGAGACTTTACAGCCTTGGTATTAACCTGGATGGAAGTGGAACACATTATTCTTAGTAAAGCATCTCTAGAAGGGAGAAGCATGAATCCCATGTACTCTATTTTGATATGAGGACAATTAATGACAATTAATGACACGGTGGGGGTGAGGGAAGGGGAGAGCAGAGAGAGAAAGAATGAGGGAGGGATAGGGAAAGGAAAAGCAGAGAGAGGGAAGGAGAGAGGGGGGTGGGGTCTTGGTGTGTGCCACACCTTTTGGGTGCAAAACACGGTTTTAAGAGGGACTTTACCCAACAAATGCAATCAGTGTAACATGGTTTCTTGTACCCTCAATGAATCCCCAACAATAAAAAAAAGACAATTCACTTTATTACTATACCTTATAACTTGCATGTAAGCTATGTATGTCTTCTATGCATCAAATATTTTATAATGAAATAAATACCATTATAGATTATAAACCAAAACCCAAATAAATACCCTGAAAAACTTAGTGGCTATCAGTATCAGTTTACAAAAGACAGGGTATTTTAACATTCAAAGAATAGGGAAGACATAGCTCAGGACAAAAAATAAAAGTAAAATTGAATAATTTTAACTTTATCTCAAACAGATGACATTAACCTTGCTCTTCTAATTTAATGTCCAATCATTGAAAATTTTTTTTATTTTCATGTAGTAGACCATATACTTTATGAGTTCACCCTGGAATATAAAAAATAAGGCCTGTGTTAGTCAAAAAATCACATATCGGGTTTCTACTTTCCATTCTTCCTTCTGAAATTGCTTCATCTGAAATGTTTTAGAAAGTGCAGAGACTAGAAACTTAAATCTCACTAAGTATGGTGATATGGAGATATGTTGTAATTTATCCACAAAGATATGATAATTATAAAATATCTATAAGTCAGTATTTCTATTATATTTATTTTTCCTTCTTAGGAATGTGACAACTCACTTTGTTCATTATCTATAATCACATACACTCAAACGGACATTAAAGGCCAGGAAAAGCTAATCACGTACCTGAAAGTAAGCATCAAATTTCATATAAGTACAAATATCTGTTATCCATACACTATGAATGGCAAATTTACAAAATACACAACATCCTTTCTTTTACAGACAATTACTGATTCCATGCTGACTTTTTATTCCATACTGAATTTTAATTCCATACTGAATAAGGTGATTCATTTAACGAAGAACTTGCAGGGCTTTCCATGTATTTAAGAAATCTGTGTTTAAACTCAATCATTGCCTCTTTTTTTCATTCCCCTTGAAAGAGAAAAAAAAAAGGCAACCACCATATGTCTATGTTTCTGGGATTTTGTGAACCATCTTAGAAGTTCATGACTCTTAATTTTTTTGTCACATGGAAAGAAAATAACCAAGTAGCTTTAGAAATCAAAGTACAGCCTATACACATCACAAAAGGTCATTGCTTTATTTTTACATTTGTTTTAGGTAGCCCTTGATAGTAAGCCAGGAAATCCATTAAGGATCCAGTTAAATCATCTCAAAACTTTCCTTCTTTTTTTCCTTATTAACAACATGAGCCTACCAAGATTCTTCCTTTATTCAGTACACAGATACAACACATATTTCCATGTAGAATGCACTCCCATGTATTATCAGGAAAAATAAATCTTTCAACTTTTTAATTCAAATTTTTTCTTGTTTATGTTTAGGAACTTGTTTTTTATAGTATAAATACCTTTTGCATTTATTTTTTAACATATTATGTACAAGAAATTTTATGTAAAATGAAGGAGGGCTAAAGTATCTCTTGGCAGTTCTATTGCCATGTTCCTTAGCATATTTAATAACTGTTAGCTTAAAGCTCGCAGTATATGAAAACTGTTTCAACATTCACTAGATTGCTAGCTCCTGCCTAAAGCATATAAAGAGACATTTTTTTTTTTTTTTTTTTGCTTTTCATTGACCCATAATGATTTCACTGCAAGTTCAACAAAACTAATTATTCTAAGGTCCTTTTTGCATACAGATATAATTATTGCTACCTAGAGTTGCACTTTTAATGCATAAATAAAAGAACTAAAAAATCTTACATAGATATAGAATTAGTACTATCCATGTATAATGTGCATCCTTATTTTACCATCAAAAATTTCAGCAACAAATGAGCATTATCCATGACAAAATATAGTATATTAAAGAAATTTATGATTATCCTTCATGATATCAAGGGCTAGATAACACCCCATAAAAATTCCCAGTTTTCTTAAATAGCATTATCCAAGAATTTATCTAAACCTAAGTAGAATACATTGATCTTTCTAACTGTTCCTGCATCTAAGGGTAATTAACAATATCCATTTTCTAGTCCATGTCAAGGAAGAAGTACTCCATTTGAATTGTTCCAAATTTATGTATATTTTTAAAGCTTCGTAAAACTTATTATAGTCATAGTAATATATAATATGTAGTTCTTTTTCATTATTTAGTTTCCAGACACTGCTTTTAGTACTTCATATTTTCTGTCTTTAATCCTCACAATGATTATGATAATACTGTGGGGAGATTTACTGTGTAACTACAAGTGTTTTACATGAATTTTATTTAATGCTCTTATAAATACTCTGAAGTTGCTGCTAATGTTAGAATATTAAATTTATATGTCAACTATATAATAATAATGAGAAGGGACACTAAGAAAGGGACTTCAGAGGAAATAGGGGGAAATCTTGTCTTGCTGAACAAGAAAGTCTGGAGGGCCCATAGGATCATTCACCAATGAATAATTCTCACCAAAAATGGGAAAATAATGTGGGCATGAGGTAACTCAGAAAATCAATGACCAATAGTAGGGGATAGTAATCAATAATCAATTGAAAAGGGCAGTAATGAGTGGTGGTGCACTGAGACCAATGAAAGACTTACAACTTATTCATATTAAGAGGAAGAAGTAGTTATACCTCACACTATCCTTGTGTGCATGTTTCTCACTTCTTCTCCTTTATGAGAGGGACCCTCTTCCAAACTTCTTTGGAAATGCTCTGAATTATCCTTCTCAAAAAAATTAAAATTTCTGTTTGTTCCCTGAAATATGTACAAGTTACTTTTATTTTCTATTCATGTTGCCTGTGCTGATCCAGTTTTATTTTCCATTTCTTTTCATTTTTTGCTTTCAATTCTTGCCATACCTTGGTTGAACTCTGCAGCTTAGCTGAGTAATCAAACCAGGTCAATAGGGTTTGAGGGAGAGGGGATGCCTGACCCCTAACACTTAATTTCTTAAAAATCAAACTAGGTTTTGTAGGTAGTACTTCTCTCTTTCTTTGGAACCTATGATCTAAACATAAATGTACCTATATTCACTTCAGCCTCTATAAATTTCTCCTGCTTTTATTCTTTAAGAGTAACATTATGAAATATTATGGTTTCTTATGCCATTGGTGATATCAATTTGATGGCAAGGCAAGGGTCTCATACCTTTGATGGATTTCTAAGCCTGGCTTAGGTGATCTTACAGGTATATGAAATGGTAATTCATTTGTCTGGGAACTAAAATTCTATTATTCTAAGGTGTAACAAGAACATAATTTCAAGTGACGTGATTACACAGATAACTTACCCTGTGGTCTTGCTGAAGTTCATTAATGCTATGTTTTCTTTTTAACATATTACAGGAACAGTGATAAGTGCATTGCTTTTGTTATCACATTTAATCTCCATAATAATCTCATAAGATAGATTCCATTATTGTTCTTTTTTTATAGATAAAGAAAATTGAGGCTTAAGGTAATATCAGGAAGTATATCAGTATAGGAGAAATCATTAAAATAAAAATGCCACAACCCAAGCTCAAGTCTTAATTTCTACTTACTATTTGAAATTAGACAAGTTATAATCCCACTTTAACTTTCATATTTGTAAAATGAGCCAAATTGTTTTTTATTCTTTCCAGTGCTAAAATTATAACTAATTATTCTATTGTCACTGAAATCTGAATAAATGAAATAATTTATATAATATTTTTATAAATGAACTACTCTTTAAATTAGTGTATAAAAACTATTTCTGCAAAAGTTCAATAAAATTCTCTATTTTTAGAAATGAGTATGTATATAGTCTCTGTTAAGAGGGTTATGAAGTACAAAACTCAGATATTATTTATACTTAATAGATTGCAGCTATGTTTACTATTTACAATTCATGCACCAATATGAAATGAATTGAAAGAAGTCCCAGCGCTGTTCTACCTTTGCCTATTACTAAATACACTAATCAGATTTATGTTTTCCAGAAATGTCATCAAGCCACACGCAATAAAGATGGTTCCAGTCCGTGAACCCCTGTATCACTCTCCTCTGGAGAAACCCCAACTGCCCCCTTCTA